>JAGFPH010003847.1:84785-96022 GCA_018207615.1 Philaenus spumarius | reverse complement strand
ATTTTGCTTATTCTATCAGTTTTAAAGTTCCGATCATTACCGACAGTGTCCTAGCCCTGTAGATTAAAGGAATTTTAAATAGTTATCTACTAACAGACACACTCACACGGCCTAAATGCTTAATAATATTATTTTATTGATTTATTGGTTATTGTACAGCAAAATTGCAAAATGAATTTGTAATTATATTTATTTTACTCTTAGTGTACGTTCATTGTTATTTTTATTCTGATTTTTGAGTTTCTTTGTTTTTTGCATACGTTTGAAATCACTTCTAGAATTTCTGTAGTTATGTACGTTATTGTAATCTTGCTAATTCAAATAAAATGTCAATAACAAGTTTTAAGTAGTGAAATTTATGATTTTGTAACCTACTGGCCGTAAAACCGCTTAGAGTTGTCACAATTGTACCATGTTTGGACTCATTTTGCGAGGAATAATATTTAAAGTTCAGTAATTAGAGTAAAAATTAAGTAAAGTTAACGGTTAGAAAAATATGATTTGTAGCACAAGGGCTAGTTGGTGATTCATAGGAGAACCATTAAGCAGGTAGGCCGTGTGAGTTTGTCTGCGCTTGTGGGAGCGTTCGATGTTATGGTTTAGAGCGCGTGGCTGTTTGGACAATCGTGTGATGTCCACGATTATGTTTCGAAGGGGTCTGCCGGGAAAACATTTGATAAAAAGTACACTTGATTATTTTTTAAGTCCGTAATAGTTTACCAAATATTCTGATACCGTTTATCAATACAATACACAGAAATGCATTAACTTTTAGTAAAATTATTAAAACTTTTGATTACAGCAATGTGGATACTAAGGTACTCATAAAATATAAATATTTCAACAATAGAAATCATCTTAAAAAATATTTCTTGTTGTGTATCGTTTGATTTTGAAATATTGTATTTCAATTTATTGCCGGGTAAAATGTGCAACATATTTAAAAACATCAATAAAATTTGTAAAATTTTTGCAAAATTTGTATGACTCTTATGAAATTACAATTTCCACCCAACAAAATTACAACTTCAATAAGTATCGTGGTTTATTGAATTTAAGTCATTATTTTGTTTTAATATTAGTTTTTAAAAAAATGCAACACTACAGAAGTAAGTGTTTCAATAAAATATTCAAAGAATTTACCTCTATTAAGAATGTTAAAAAAACCTGTATACAAACAGTAATAACTAAATAACTATTTTGGGTAGATTACAACATTTTTCTACTGCTGATGTACTATGTACCATGTACTCCGGATCTACCAATGCTATAAAGTTAATATATGTTTGTATTGTCTCTTACCTATATACACAATTTTATAACATTTCATTGCGTTATGTTTACTAGAAAAAGTAAAAAAAATAAATTGAGACTTTATTCAAGTATGTGTTTTAGACGCATATACATTATTTTGAACACATAAAGTTTAAAAAATTTGTACGTGAAAAAATGTTCAGAATCGACAAAAATTTTGCAAATATGTTCAAAAATACATAAAAAAAGATAATGTAAATATAAATTGTAAATAGCATAAATATTACTGCCATATCTCTTATAATAATCGAAAAACACCTATCCTAGAAGTTGTAAACATAATCTTAAAGTGATTCCCACAGCTGTTTCATTTTTTTTTTTTAACTATTAAAGTTGTGATAGAATAAAACTTGAACACAGAAGGCGTTTTAACTACAAAGTCGCCATCTTCAGATTATTGTAGAATTCTTTTAAAAAACTGGCTTTTCAGCACTTACATTGACCCTCCAAGTGATGAGCAGATCATTCTTTAGTGCTAGGCATTTTTAAGACACGAAGCAAACATTTTTTTTAAATTCCATTTTGGATACGGTCCCCGAATCACTATATTAATACAAGGTTAGTGTAATATTACCTGTTTTTTCCGACAAGTGATCCACTAGTATTGTAAACACTACCGCGGTTTTGGACGTTTCAATCGTCCATCTTCTGGTGTGAAAAATCGCTCACATGAGGTCGTCAAACATTAAAAAAATTGTTATAACACACTGACATTACCGAAACCGCGGTAGATCACTGGTAGATCACTTGACGGAAAAATCAGGTAATATTATTTTTTAAATTCATAATAAATACAAATTCGGGTTTATATGTGATTTTTTATATATCACATTAAACACGTTGTTCAGAAAAGATCAGAGAATAATATAGTAATAGTTTTATTTACTTACCACTGTCTAATAGAAATATAACGGATGATAAATAAATGACCATGAAAAAATAAATTTCCCTAAAATGTTGAACTTAAGATACTGTTCACATTCACTAAATTAAAATTTTGAGATTTACAAAATGATTGAAATTTTGTAATAAACAGAAATGTATAGAACAATGGACACTTTGAATAATAAAAAAACATTTACAGGTAAAAATATCTAAGCATGTCACATTTCACGTTTAGATTAAATATAGTTTACACAAACGTAATCAAACCACAGCTTACAGGTGACAATATTGTCGTCTGCTACATTTGTTTTTCTTCAGCGAAGACAAACTATCACTGCCTACTAGATAGAGAATTCAATTTACTTTCATTCTATGTTAAGTGTATTATCTGATAACTATTAGCTTCGATACATCGATTTTACGAATCGTCTCACTGCGAGACGATAGCACTTCACAAGGTCGTCAAATCAACCTAGTTACTTTTCCCACAAAAAATACAATGTTAAAAGAATATAAAACCCAAAACTTTAAATTCAGTATGATTAAAGCAAGATAGTTTTATGTTGTCATTGTAGTGGACCTACGGAACAGCCAGGATCGCACCAAATCAATGTCAAACAAAATGTATTAATTACAGGAATTACCTTCCTCCTGACTAAACAAAGGGACGCAAAGAAAATTGTTTCAAATAAAAAAGTTAATTCCACTAATTATCAACAAATTGTTTTTCGTCTAAAAATACAAAAATTTCTCGCTTTTAACATGTGTTGTCGTCACTTTTATTTTATAAAAAAACTTCGTAAAATGTTTTAATTTGTTTATGAAACAAGACTTTACAGATGTTTGTCATAGTTTTCTCTAAAATGTGAAATACTTTTTTTATAAAGGTTGTAAGCAAGTAGGTAAAGTTATAAAAATGTGAGACGTTGTCCATTTTCTCAGTTAAATGTTATTTGTGGACCTATTTTTTTAACACGCTTATATTAGCTTCACTTGTATGTATGTATGTATGTATGTATGTATGTTTCTTTGTAAGTAACTCTCCCTTAGACTAAAAGCCAGTGGCTAATTACTGTTATTATATCTCTCTTACGCAAGTACAATCGTTAGCCGAGCGGTCTAAGGCGCGGGTCGTCGCAGACGTAAATCCCCGATCGTGGGTTCTAATCCCGTCCACGGCCAAATTTTTTTTTCCATAACTAATCGAACTAAAAATAAAAAAATAAATATAGTTTAAAAAAACTAAAAAACACGCTTTTATAATACATCGAACTAAAAAGTGAAAAATAAATATAGTTTAAAAAAACTAAAAAACACGCTTTTAGAGCTTATCAAACTAAAAAGTTTAAAATAATTTTTCAAATAAGCTTAAAACAATAATAAACGACAAATACTAGCATTATTGTAAAAAAAGCGTGGGGCGCTTTGTCCATATTTCTCGTACATCGAGCGCCCAATGCTTTTTTTACAATAATGCTAGTATTTGTCGTTTATTATTGTTTTAAGCTTATTTGAAAAATTATTTTAAACTTTTTAGTTTGATAAGCTCTAAAAGCGTGTTTTTTAGTTTTTTTAAACTATATTTATTATGGAATTGGTTGTACCGCCAAGGCAGGTTTAAGGAGATTAGAAGGGATGACACGCCCATTAGGTCAAACACACTCCTAGTTTACTCGAACTGTACACTACCACTTTAAAGAAAAAGTCTATATTACTGTGATTTATTAAAAATAATTTGACCATTTTGCAGAATTTATGAAATGCGTACACAATTTAATTTCGATCGATAATTTATAAAAAAATATAGGTGCTAATTATGTGAAAAAATTCATAAATATTGTTAACTTTGGTTTTGGAACAACGATATTAATTTGATTTCGTAGCCTTGCTTTTACATTCTCCGATTCTAAAATTTGTAAAAGTAAACAAATGGAATTCATTTATACCTTTTCCAAATTAAACTGATGATAAATTATTTTAACTTAACGCAATCAAATTTGTATTTATATTACAAAATTATCCATCACTATTTCATAAATCATTCATAAGTGAAGTGAATATTATATAAAAAAAGAAGTGAAATAACTAAATTAAATCTGTAAATAAAAAAGAAGTGTTCAATACCAACAAAAGGTAAATACAAAATGTTAAAAGAAGTTAATACAAATATAATACAGCCTCTAATATTATGTAAAAATACTACAGTTTAAAAAATAAATTTGAACTCGATTTATCAAATAATATGTATAATTATAAATAAAAAGCAGTCTTAAAGGTGAATTAAATAAAGAGTTATAAAAATAGAAAGACGAGTGCAAACAATATTCAAGTTTGTTTAAACCAACAATATTGGTGAGATCAGCTCAGGGCCGGCGAGAATTGCTAGTATAGTGATCAGCTAAATATTAGCCTAGGCTAAGTTCACCAATAAATCATCACCATAACCTATAATGAACTTTTAACTAACATTACATAAAAACCTAAACATATAATATTACCACACAACTTTCATAGTTCATAATTTACATAATATTACCATTCCAGTTTCCATATCATTTTATTTCTTTACTAATGTTTCAAGATTTATGTAATCCTACATTGGGTTAAGACCGGGCATTTACCCACAACCCCGAGACTCAAATATCATTTTGTTTGAAAACATAACTAAAGATTAATACTGCTGTAATTAAGATGAATTATACGAAAATTTAAATACATACAGTATTAAATTTAACTAATTAAATACATAATTCAAAATCTGTTTCATTGTGATTTATAAATCTTATTTTTATAGAATATAAATTGATAATTTCGGCCTATAATGTGAGATTCTTTTATTTTAACATATATCATAAAATCATATAACAATTCGGTTTATCTCAATATTAAATTTGTAGTATTTTGCCATATTATCAAATTTCCAACACATATAGTGCTTGGGTAACAACAGTCACGAGTTGTATTTGAATGAGGACGTTTTAAATACCAAAGTTGTATATATACTCAGTGCACACACTAATAAGGGAGTTTTCAACTAGTATTATTAAACAATAAACCTTCTTGTTTAACCATGCAAAGTGCAGAAGCGTAGGATGGCCATAATTAAATAAACAAACTGCATCACTATAGTATATTGTAAAAGCAGACAAAACAATTATGTCTGATCAAAGAGGAAGTAATGTTGTTACCAGAATCCAATTTAATAATGCATCAATCTGTAAATAGACTTAAATAAATAACCTGTGCACTAACCTTCTGAGAATTTAAATAATATATTAATGCAGTCGGAATTATTTTATTTCCCAGAAAGTGTGCAGACTTTCCATTTTTACCCAAGAATCTCTTGGAGAAAATCACTTTATATAAATTGTAAAAACACTTTATTATAATAGTTTACAAATGGTGATGTGTCTATTATATTTGCACAGTTCTATATAAAATATGTATGAAGGCGTTCCTTAACGCAAAAAGAGGCTCGAATATTTATTTGTTTTTATTTAATTATTTTTTAATTCCTTTTATTACAATACATAAAAAAATAAGCAAACAAGATTTAGACACAAAATTGAACAGCTAAACAAAACAATACAACTTGTTGAAATATGAAATTATAACACATAAAAACGAAAAAAATAGGAAGAATATTACTTTTAAATCCGAATTACAGAAGATAAACGAAAATAAAACATCAATAAATACCATGTAAAAGAAGGAATGAAATAATGCAGCCTCCACGTGGGGATTTGAGGCTGCATATTTCGAAGATTTAAGTAAATGAAAAAAAAAACATAGATCAAGCGGTCATCGGATGCAGTGAAAATTCTTCACAAATTAAAAGTTAATTAAAAATTGTGTAAATAAAAGAAATAGTTTAGAGGTTCTGTGATAATTTCAGATCTACATTTATAACATAAGTATTAAAATAGTTAAATTTATACGACAATAACAAACTCACATACCTTAATATCTGTTTACACACACTCAACTAACTACAAGATTAACAGAAAACAGAACACTTTACAAAAGTAATAAAAAAAAAACTTCCATACCCTTACATTCACAATCAATGCATCCCAAAGTTATAATAATAACGTGTCCATCCTATAACACAACATCTAACATCTTCAACCCTGGAAGTGCTAAAGTCTCGCTGTGTATTGTATTGTGTTTCATTTTATTGCACTCTTTTTATTAATGTTGATAAAGTTTATAAATATCCTGTAAAAAAATTGCGATGCAATTTTAGGGAATCAAAAAATAAATTTCCTTTTATTTCAATTGCTTCGTACAATGCCGAAGATGTTTTAAAATGTTACAAAATGGCGGATATTAAAGGGTTATACGCAAAAAGAAGTGAATGCTTTAGATCAGTTATATTAACGACCCAGGAAGTTTTCCACACTTTTGTAATTGAGAATATAAATTCTTGAACTTATTTTTAATTTCGGTTACGCCTTCTTCATTTAGGTTTCCTAACTGACCGTATAAATACTCAGAAGGTAGCAGATTTTGTTTCATAAAGTAATGTTTCATTCTCCCAAACCTCGAATAGCTTCTTTTCAGAAACTGGGATTTGACATGAAAATAACTAAGCACATGCTGCAGATGTAAACGGTTGCAAAAGAATTTAAGATATTCAATCAAACACTTTCATCCAGCATTCGTGGGAACACTAGGCGAATTTTGTAATATTTATTTACCATTACAAAGTTTAATATTATTGGAATTTTTTGATCATTAATCATTTTTTTAAATCGTTAAATGAACGAATTATACTTTATTTATTATTGCTTCGGACTTGACCTCCTTTCCGGGGTAGCAGGACCTCAGGGGCTCGCCCGCTCTCCGACCAATTAATTAGAGGGTGGCTGGTGAGTTTACAATACTGCCATGTTGTCACGTTTCCCAGACAGGGAGAAAGTGACAGTAGCAAACCTCCCCCGTCCGTGCCAAAATTGACAACAGTATGCTAACGGCTCCCCTCCCACAACGCGAAGCAATAATAAATAAAGTATAATGCAGATATTGATTTTACTTACTAGTAGATGTGTATACACAGCTAATGAAGCCTAAATAGTGTTATATCGAACTCTCCGGTTCCTCCAACACTCCGTCACAGAAACAACTGTTATACTAAATAGATAAACTGTTTGAAGTTGAACTCATCAAGGCCTTTTCACACCGTGGCCACACTATGTCACGTGACGTCACGTGACAGATTTTTCAAAAGATTTGTTTCCATAGTTTTAAATAGTGCAATTCACACCGACCTCGTAGAGCCCCACAAACGCTACAGACGTCGATAGACGAATCTGCGGAATCGCTCCGATAGCGATCTTTTCAAAAGTCTGTCGACGTCTGTGGCCTCGCGCCATAAAATTGTTAGATGATTTTAACGCTATTTACATCCGACTAGATGACTTCAGACACTGATCGCTTCACTCGCCAACCCCCGAGGTGAAGCAAATGCAAAGAGATTATTTCACACCATGATAATTTCACGGAAATTACGATTGATTAGGAGATAGATATTTTATGTACACTACATACAAGAGAGGAAATTTATAAAACATGTCCGAAATGTGACACGGTAAAGCAATAACATAGGGCTGGTAAAGAATAAAGTTGGTATATTTTTTATAGTGAAAGGTGATTTTTATGATACAGTAAGCATTTTTTGTTGTTTGTGTTTACCTAATCGAAAAAACACTCCGAAAAACAATTTTACGATTCTAAATTTAGTAATTTAGTTGGAATTGTAATAAATGTAAATGCTTTAAAAAAAAACTTGTTTTAATTCAGTATAGGCCTAAACCAAAATTGAGTTAAGCTTTTGATTCAATTTATGATATGTAACAACACATGTTTTTATTATAATACAATTAGCCTTTTTCATAGATTTGTTTTTTGTTTGTTTTTATTTTGTTAACCTAAGACAAATAAACGGTACCAGATACCTGCCACATACTTTCTCCCAGTTGAAAATTTATACCTTCCCAAGAGTAGCATAGGAGGTGGTTATTTAGAATTGCAGAAGTAGGAAAATGTTACAATGGAAAATATTATTTGCATGTCTGTAACACACATTGTTCGGTATCTATGTTCAAACAATGGAAGAACAAATATTATAGGATTGGTCGTTGGCCTACAACGACAAACCACGACTCGTAGAATTGGAGCATTAGCCAAAAACAGGAACCACGCGGTTATTCTTACGCAAGATCATCTAGAGAGAACACGCTGTCTGCTGACTACGCAATTAATCCTCGCTATTAACGCCGCATCCCTTTTTCATTCAGTGAAGCTTCGCTTTATTTATTTCTTTCTTTCTACCTTGTTTTATACCATGTCAGTTGACCGTTTTTTAGTTAAATCTCTGTAAATATATTCATCTTTGTGAAAGTATTAATTATTGTATTATATAAGTGCTATTAATATTGAACTATAGCATTTTGTGTGAACTGTGCCTTTTATAATGTATATATTGTTGTGAGTCTCGGCCGAGAACAATCAAGTGCGACAACGCTTTCCACGGAATATTGGACGCTGTGAGTACCTTAAAATATACAATTAATTAATTTCTGTAGCTTAGATGAATATCAAACATGTTTGTCTGATTTGTCATTAAAGCAGTGGTCCCTCGAGCGTAATAGTAAAATAATTTATTATTAATTCCCATTTACAAAACATATCCAACACACATCCATATTATATTATTATATTATATTATTATTATTATTATTTAAACTATTAGATCGATTCGATCAAATTTGCACCAAACATGTCAATTAGGCCAAAAAAAGGTTTTGACAAATTTTGAAAAACACCCCCCTTTTTGGACAAAAACCCCCAAAAATCAGTTATTATTATTATTATTACGTAAACGAGAATTTTTAGAATGATGCGGTTTTTTGCATATGGTAGGGTACATTAAGGGCTACAAATAAGCCAAATTTTATCAAAATCGTTAGAGCTGTTTTTGAGAAATTTTGTTTTTTCTCGTCTTTTTGCCAATTTTGGGTGGTAAAACCCCTTAAAAATCAAAAATTTGGAAAAATTAAAAAAAACGCCTAGAGATATTCCAGAACTACACCTACATACCAATTTTCATCAAAATCGAACCGTTGGTATGGTCTCCAGCTCTGTACACATCCTTACAGACACACGGACAGACATCACCAAAAAACCACTTTTATAGGTTCAGGGAGTACCAAAACAAATAATTCCACTAAACATTTTTTGGGGGTTCAGGGAACACCAAAACAGATAATTCCACTAAAAATTCCAATTCGAAAATTTGGACGAAAACAATACTTTCTCCATATACAACGTATAGGGTGGAGAAGGTAAAAAGCTGATTGTAGTTAAAAATAATAAACTAGTTCTAAATTTCAGTTAGTCGGTCGCTATGGTAAGGAATGTAAATCCATGCAACACACGAGTGTTGGTTCAGTATAGACCACATCTAGAATGTGTTGCCAAGATTTTGATTCAAATCAGATGTTTTATCTGTTACAGGGCTGGGAGCCTCGTATTTTTACCATTTTCAACTCTTAAAATCCTTTCTTAGTGCACCTTAACATAGTGGTATGAAGCTACCCTGAAAGTTGTAGTTCTCTAGCTATCATAGTTTTGGCAGTACTTTGATTATGGATGAGTCAGCCAGGACTTCTTCTTGTATATACATAGATAAAACTTTATTTTTATTTTTTCTTAAATACTATTTACTCTATTCAAATCAAATATTGATTCTATAATACACTCTTCTGAGGTTAAATACAAAATCAATAGATATCTACTAGGGTAATCTACAGAGACTGTCAGTTCACCTATAATTATATATCCAGCATTGTAAGAGTAAATTACGAACAAAAATACAGCAACATAGCGATTTGTAAATGAAAGTCTAAGGCTTCCTTTTTCAATTTGCTATCTTACAGCTTCCGGAACCCATTTATGTGCAAATATAACTTCCTTTATTCAGTTCTTACATTGTGTATTCATGGAGTCAGTTAGTGGTGTTTTATTTGCTCAATACTTACTATGAAGCATAAGAATGTATTGGATGGCTTAGAGAAACCATGGCATTACAATCAGTAAGCTTTAATATCGAGATTTTAACTATTATAATAACTAAAATGTAGGTACAATAAAAACAAATTAGGTATATAATAACGTGGGGTGGAGTTGATTTAATGGTTATTTTTATTATTTTTTTTTTTTTATTATTATTTTAGGTTACCACAACTCCATTCTAAAAAGAAAACTAAGGCAATTATCAACTTTTGTAATTAATTTATTCAGTTTATTTGATCTTTCGACGCGAGAACTACTGCGACAAATGGAAAATGATTTTGTAGCTTTCGAATTATGTAACAGCTTTCAAAATAGAGAACAAAGTTAAAATAAAATATGACTTAACATTTTTGACGAATATGAAGTAAGGATGGAAATGAAAACCTTCAACGTTAATTTTTTATTCTTCACTTATTATTTTTTCTAGTAGGTGTATCAACAATTAGGCGTATCGCTTGTAAGTATGGCGCCTGCAGAGCACCTAAACGTAACAAAACAAAACAGTTCAAACTGCGGTACAAAATAGTTTAACAACATAAAATCACGACTAACTTAACAAATAAAACTAATTATAAAATAATTATACCACGCAGCTGAACCGCTGACGAGAGTAGAGCGAATTTCCAAAATTAAATTTATATATGTTTTTGGGTTTCAAACAACTATTTGGGAAATTGATCTACTCACGAAGGTGCTACCAGCATTTACCAAATATATTGCCATCGGTCACCACGGTAAAAGCCGTGAATTTAATTCTGGTACATACATAAAGTTACTTCCGGTCAAAAATATTGTCTACTTACGGTCGATTTTGTTAACTAACCCTACCAGTTCAAGCGACTTAGAAAACCAACCTGTGTACCAAATTTCCAACAAATCGGACGTTAAATGCGTCCGTTAGAGTGCCCACACTTATACATAAAGTTACTTCCGGTCAAAAATGTTGTCTACTTCCGGTCGAT
>JAGFPH010003847.1:53753-67267 GCA_018207615.1 Philaenus spumarius | reverse complement strand
TGTCTAAAATGTGTATTAATTGAAACCAATGCTAAATAAAGTGTTGAAAAAATACACTGTCTAAAATGTGTATTAATTGAAACCATAAGTTTTTAACCTTAGTGTTACGTCGCTAATAAACAAACTTATGCATTATTGTAATACAATTTGCATTGTACAGTATTGTTTGTAAACTCTCTAAATTGAGACAGCAAAAACAATATTATATGTATAGGCTTATTAGAGCATTTATATACGAAATATGATCTATTGCAGTGATTCTTATAGTTGGATTGGACCTAAAGTCGGGAGTGGTTAATTGAGCACTGATTATGGTAACCAGAACACTATTTTGGTTTTGTATAAATGTGTTCGCACTCTAACGGCCGCATTTTACGTCCGATTTGATCAAACTTTCTTTCACACGTTGGTTTTCTAAGTCGTTTCGAAGAGTTCGTTAAAAAACATTCAAAAGTCAGAAGTAAAATTTGTTGAGATTTTTCGTACTTAAGTGGAAATTTTTGGAGTTTCATAAAAAAAAAATAATAATATAGGAGATCATCCTACAAATTTAGTGCTTTTGCACTACCTTAATTGGCCGACTAAATCAATCAAAACGTAAAATACCATAAATTACCCGGTTCAAATCCACGGGGGGATTTTACAGTGGGGCAAATTCTGATCAGAGGCCGACGCCCATAATCCAAGGAAGCTAGGTCGATGTGCAAACTCTCAAAGCAAATATTGAAACCCTAATTTTAGGAATTTGCCAACTCACGTCAGCGATTAAGCTGACTGCTCATGGTTATTATTATGTTTTCAAATTAACATATATCCATTTATATGTAAATACTAGCTGAATACCCGTGCTTCGCTACTGGGAATTTGTTTTGCATCACTATGTTACATAATTTGTAATATTTTTCTATCATCTTTTATTGCACGAAAGTGAATTATTACACAACATTTTGAATTAGTTTCGTATTTATTTTTCACTGGTGACCCGTCAGTCGTCTTTGTCATGGTATTGGACTGAATAGATTAAATCGATTTAAAATTAAAGAATTCAGAGTGAAGCGCGTTTTCTTTTTCAACCACTAAATCTACTGACTTGTAAATCACAGTCTTAGCTGGATCACCCATATACGTCTTTATGCGAATCCATAGATGGGGATAATTTTGATCAGCTTAAGTCTTTAAATATTGTCTTAAAATTAATTAATGAGTTCCAAATTAAAGAATACCAATTAATATTTATTGTTTTTAGTGGTTGCTATCACATTCCTCCCCTTAGCAAAACGTGACAAAATGTAAAACTTGTATATATTTTATATGTATTTTGTAAGAAATAAATTGACAAATTATCATCTCTCGAGCTTAAAGGAAAGAATACAAATGTATAGTTATTGTTTTTAGTTGTTGTTCTCACATTTTCACCCTTAGCAGTACGAACTAAAGGTAAAACTGTTTTTTTTTATATGTCTCTTGTAAGAAATAAATATACGAAACTTCAGCTTTCTAGTTTGAAGGAAAGTATAAGAAACAGTATTTATTGTTTTAGGGTTTGTTTCATCCCTTAAAACCCAAATATTTTAAAATCCTTTCTTAATTCGCCTCTAGCGCCTATGAGGAATATGTGTACCAAATTTAACGTTCCTAGTGCATTCAATTAATATTTATAGTTTTAAGGATTTTACTGCATTTTCACCCCTTAGCAGAACGTGACAAATATAAAACTGGATTCTATTTTATATGTATCTTGTAAGACATAAGTGAACAAAATTTCAGCTCTCTAGCTTTAAGGAAAGTATAAAAATTCATATTTATTGTTTTAGGGGATGACACTACAACCCTTATTATCTAGGGGTATAAAAATAGCCTACGACCCATGCTCAGACCTACCAAATATACACAAAAAATTTCATAAAAATCGGTGAAGCCGTTTCGGAGGAGTTCGATAACAAACACTGTGACACGAGATTTGTATATATAGATAACATAGAAACATGTAAACACAAAATGTATTATCATTTAAATTTATACATATTATATGATTTATATATATATGCTAATTGTTTTACATCATACGGTTCACATTTCTCTAGCAAACTAAACACGGTTTTAATTTACTTGAAAAGGTGTCAAAACCATATCATGACGCAAGGAGTCTTTTGTCCCTACAAGATAAATTAACCCTCGTGAACTAATTAATAGGCTTTACTTATTGTATTTTGTTGTAAATTTAGCTTTTACACCACAGTAACTGTAGTACACCAGAAGGGATATAATCACAGTATGGATTATTCATTTAAAATGTATTATTAAAATAGATGGTAACCATAAACCAAACATATGCAGCATCTCACCAAGTATGTTTGTATTTTTCCTTTAATCAAATGGGTGACATAGGATGGGGAAGAATGATTAAACCGTTAATGATGTGATATTATTCAGGTCAAATGCAAATTTCAAATCCGTGACTAGAATACCAATTAGATAAGGGTCGGTTTTAAAGGCTGCTCCTTTAACTTTATCAGTAATTCTGTCTAGTGTTTTTAATATGCTACGTCCATACAGTAAATTAAATAATGACTGTTTAGTTTTACAGTATTCGTCATTTGTAATTGTGTTTAATAATTAATTTTACAATAGTAAATAGTAGTTATGAATAGTTTTATTCATAAGCTAGTTAAACTAGCTGTTCCTCCAGTTTAACTAATATACACAAATAACATAACGTATCAAAGTTTAAATAAAATTTTTTAAACACAAAAAACATGAAAAAGGGAGACATATAGAATAGTAATAGTTTTAAACATTCGTTGCAATCATTATTTACAATCAATGCAAAGTAATAAATTACCTTATTTTTGCAACGTCATGTGACATAATTTGTCTTTTTATTAAGACGCGTTTCGAAGTAAGAACTCCATCCTCGGGTAATCCCTCCGAAAAAATCGTCAAAACATATAAAGCACTATACAAACCTTGCAGCAGTGCGAACGTGACTCAGCGTCATAAATAAGTGCATATATGATTTATAAGTTTTCAAGTATTGACGACATTTTCGAATGGATTAACAAAGGATGGAGTTCCGAATCCCAAACGCGTCTTAATAAAAAAAAACAAATGACGGAGCAAATTGCATTACTTTTTAGTCAATAGTGACTTGGACACTGAACAATGAACATTAGATTATTTAGTATTTGTAACTTTGTACTTTTTTTAAAAAGAATATATTTGTTAACTAAATTTATCCATTGTCTACACGCTTTTCTAAATGTAACAAAATAAACGGTACCAGAAACTGGCACATACTTTCTCACAAACATATTTAAATTATTAAACAGATTCACTGTGACTTGTATTAAAGTAGTAGAGGGGGATACATTAAAGTAATAGTAACTAATAAATATTATTATTATTATTAGCTAAACGAGAATTTTTAAAAGATGCGGTGTTTGCATATGGTATAGTACAGGGCTACAAATAAGCCAAATTTTATCAAAATCGTTAGAGCCGTTTTATTTATAAAAAAATAATAACAGATTTTTTGTGTTTTTTTTTGCCGAAAATGGGGTTGTTTTTCCAAACCTTTTTTCGTGCTTCTGTACAGGCCTAACTGACATGTTTGGTGCAAATTTGTTCGAAATCTATCGAATAGTTTTCTCCCTAGCTTTGTATACATGCAGACAGACATTTTGTAAAAAACACTTTTTTGGACTCAGGGGGTTCCAAAACGGATATTTCCACAAAAATCTCAACATCGATTTTTTACGATCACTATCCTTTCTCAATACTATAGTATAGTGAAAAAGTAAAAAGAGCCATTGTAACGTCTTACCGACATTTACAACTTCTGCTTACCTTCACCAACTTCCAAATAGTTTCCCTTTTCTCCGCCAGACGCCACCTCCGTACAGTATCTACTTTGGGCATAGTTCGCTATAAGCGGTTTGCTTATCTGATATACCAAACAGCTGATTCATTCTATAGACCGTTAAACTTGCTTCGCTGTAGAACTTTCGAGAGCAGAGTCCGCCATTGCTTCCACTACAGGAAAGTCCACTTTCTCATGTCGCTGTAAATTATTGTCGTGGATTAATTCCTTAAGTTTTTTGTCGCGAGTTATGCGCAAGGCTAATTAACATGCCATTGTTATAAGCCTTTATTTTGTGGATACCAGGTATGTGGAATGTTTTAGCCTTACTTTTGTTAGTTATGAAATGTACTCTTTGTAAAATTTTATAAAGTTAGTTCCACCTTTTGCATTGTTAATAACTTTTCAAACTCATACAGTTTTATTCAAAACCTATGTATTTCATTTTTACTACAGCCTAATTTTAAAATACTAATCTTACAGCCTACAAAAACTTTAAAGCTGATACTATGTTGGTTATTACTAAAGTCTTAACATATTTCAACAAAACTGGCCTAAACTGTTCTGTATTTATTAACTGTAACTGTGTAGTTTTCTGCAGTATAACCAATATTGAAAACTTTTAATGAGCTATAGGCATAATATTACTGATATATGTATATTATGTAACTAAACAAGAACATTTTTATGTTGCCATGTGGTTTAGTTAACATGTAGAGACAGTCTTATGCAACATGACACATGCTGTATTAACTATTACAATCTTTAAGTAGCAATTTGTCACCTTGTGCTACAAATTTTAAAATCAGCTAAATCAAAAGGACCACCTGCTTTATGCTTATTTAAATTAGCTGCAAGTTTTCTAAAAAGGAATTTTTATTTGTGTTATGCAGTTACACTGGTTCAACTCCAGGGAATATTTAACCATACAATGCCATAAGCTACACCACAGCTACGCCTTGAAAAGGCCTACTTTCCAACAGGACTTTAAAAACAATAAAAATTCTTATACCTACAGTGCTTTAGTTACAGACAGAGATTAATTTAAAATATGAACGATCTGCAGTTGATTTTTTGTGTTAAATGTTAAACAGGCTGTATTTTGAAAAAGTAATTTTGTATATGTATACTATATAGGATATGTTTGTATTTAATAATTGGGAGGAGCAAGCTAGCACATTTTGGAACTTAGCCCTAAGGGCTGTATATTAGAAATTTATATACCTTTTTTTTATATATAGAGAGACGTCTCATAATTAATTTTGTTTATTTATTAATTATTTATAATTAGCTTTAAAGTTGGCCAACGACATATATATATTTATTCTTAAACAAATCCATGGTATTTCATGTTAAAACTTTGTAACTTGTTAATCTTTTCTGTATAAATTCTGTAATTATTATTAAAAGGGAGGGTTTTTGATTTTTATTTTTGGGGAGGGCTTTTAAATTCAACTTAATAAAATGTATATGTATTATTTTAAATCTGAAGTTTTTCTTGTATTAAGGGCATATAAATAATTTCATTTTTTTTTGTATTAAGGGCATATAAACTTTTTTTTTTACATTTTGGTTAATAAAGCCAAAATTTACATCTATTTCTATGGTTTATTGAGTTAACCTCTAGGTATCTTGTGTATTGTGAGTAATAAGCTGAAACATTCCTACGTTTGGTGATATTTTAAATTTTAAGGTAAGTTTTGAACATGACCAATCTATGTGGCCCAGTATTGCTTCCGATTCCCTATTTAATCGTTTTGTAAGATTGGTACACCATATAAAACGTAAAGGTGAATTTTTGTAATAAAATTTGAAAATGGTCTGAGATGTAACTAAAGTTTAAATTTGAAGAATGTTCAACTTAGGAAGGATTTTAATGTTATAACTCAGTTGCCTCGCAGTGAAAAAATTTTTGTTTCGATAGTAAATGGTTTTAATTTCCTGAAATTCTACATATTTTAAATAATAGAAACCGGTATATTAATAAAAAAACAGAACACAGTTTCTCATAAAAAAAAACGTTTAATACTTCAAACGCGTTTCGATGACGATAAATAAACCATCAGTGATGGTTACAAACTTATAACTAATTTGGTAACATGGTTCTTAACTATATATAGGCAAAGTCTTAGTAGGGGGGAACGTCTAAACATGTAACGACCAATGAGAGGACAGTAACTTCATGACTGTAATGGGGATAGTGACTAAAGGGGAAAATAACATGAATATATATAAAAAGAGATAACAAAATAACATATGTATAAGTTAAAATCATACATATTACAGATACACTCATAAACTGTATCTTTACATGTAGTATATGTATTTTAAATACTGATAAGTGTAAATATTACATCAATCACAATATGTACATATAAACATCAAAGAATAAGTAGATTCTAAGTCAAATATTACATAATAACCAATAATACTAATACAATTATGTATATATATATATATATATATGTTGTGTGTGTAAATATGTAAGACATGTAATTTAATGTAAACATTATACAAAAAAAAAAAAGAAAAAAGTTGTTAATATAATACTGATTATAAAAAGTGGTCGAGTGGGCATTGTTTGAATGGTTATATGACTGAAAAAGCATAGGAAAGCTGTGATTTATAGTAAAACCGTTCTGTGGTAGTCTATTAAAAACAAAAACGATTACACGTTTTATAAGCAAAATATTGTTCAGTCTGAAGAATAAGTTTATGTTTGGAGTTATTATGAAAACAAATTACCTGCTAGATTACGCACAAAGACTTTTAGGCGTTCCTTAGTAATGGTTGCTGTCAGGCAATATTGATTTTATAGGTTGTAACACGTTTTCAATTACAGTGTTTGTGTAAATTAAGGCCTATTACAAAAACGATCAAAATGCATTCAGCAGAGTTTACAATGTACCTAGGACCTATCATGTATAGTAAATAGCATAGTCGTTTAAGTTTTTATAAATGTAAACGTTATTTTACATTACAATCTCCAAGTACAAACATATTATTGTACACTCTGATATTTTGACGGATATTACGTTTGATTAGGAAATAGTCAATTGCATATGGTCGGGGGGGGGGGGGGCTAGCGGTGACCTTGTCCCCGACCGGGTTTGAAAATAATTATTGCTTTTACATTCTTTAAGTGCAAATTGTTGGGTTTCAGCTTAAACCAAGTGACTAAGCTTATTCGTCCCTCCCTACACGTTAGTTCACATCCATCACTAGTAGGCTATGAACTAACTGATATACTGTTTAAATAGTATTTTTAGCTAATTGACCGAGAGTAAACGAGGTCTAGCTTCAAGATTGTTTGGCATTTCGTCCGTCTTTTTGTTACGCGATCACTACCTAATGCGTTGTTCGATTTTCTTCAAATTTGACACAAATGTTCCTAGAAGTCAAGAAAAATTAGGTATAATATTATTATACACATTGTAAATGAATCACAACGTATCTTACTTAATATGTTCGATGCTCACTTGTGCTTCAACTGTAGACGAACGTTCAGTGTCCGTGGCATCGGATCTAACGTTTTTTGGATCGATCCCATAAATCGATAAACCGTTTTTAAGTTCTTAAATGTTTTCAATATCATTATCTGTCATAATCTTATATGATCAAAAGTTTTGCTTTCTGTAACAATACATTTTAAAGTAATATGATAAAACTAAAAGTTAAACATTTCTTACAAAGGGTAAGCAATTCTCTCAACACAAATTGTAAAATTGTAACCAGTAAAAAAGTTGTTAATCGAAAGAAACAAACAAATTCAAACAGATACTATGAATCTAAAAAACTTACTTTAGGTGTGTTTAAAAATATTTTAATCAAAATTATAATCATGAGGAATAAATAAACATAACAGGTACGAAATCTCTTATTTTACAAACCTGCATACAAATTAGTTATAAACTAATATAGAAAAGTCGAAAAAAAACACTCAAACGCTTCGTTTTTGAGTAGGTCTGTTACAAATTCTATATTGGACCGTTCGGCATTATATCCATCAAAAACTGTTTATTTCTGTTACGGCTAAAAGCGTTGTTAGATTTTTGTCAAATTTCACATGAACATTAATTACTTGAAGGCATTAAAAACGACTCGTGCAATATTTTTTTTTATTCTTGGGACCTTTTTTACGCAGCTAAACGGACGGTTAAGGGAACACAAATTCAGAAAATAAATTATAAAAATTATCGATAGAGTAATAGGTTCTGTGTTTATTTGTGAATTTTCTTCCATATCGCTAGCTCGAATCATATCGTATACCACTGTTTTTTGTTTATTTTTTACATTGAGATTTGCAATTAAATTACTGATTTCGCTATTACAAGAGGACAATGTAAACTGAAGCAAATTAGTTTGTATGAAAAGACACATTCGTACTCAGCAAATTTTCTTTGTGATTGGAATAAAAGGATGCAAATTAATTAACGAACTGATTTGACAGATCTCGTACATTACTGGATTGAAACGAGGAAATTGTACCCTTTTCCATCCCAGGGTGATATCTCATTAAAAATGTAATTAATATTACGCCGTATTAACATTCCGTTATAAAAAAAACCCTTTTTTATAAAATATGCAATAAAGAGCAATTTTAGATTTCTCGCGAGGTCTACCGTTCACAGAACTACTAGTTTAAAAAAAAAACTTAACACATTCTTTTTCTTAGTTAAACAAATAAAAGAGCACTGTGGCGACAAAATCACATCGATTTGAATAAAAACCCCGAACCACAAAACAAGGAACAAAAACAATAACTAAACAACTAAATTGTAAATTGTACTCCCTAGTGTTAAAACCCTCTGAGGATGATGACCATGTCATCGAAATGTACATAAGGGTAACGTATTAAACATAACTTACAAAAGTGTTTAGTTATTGTTTTTGTTCCTTGTTTTGTGGTTTGGAGTTTTAATTCAAATTAGTGGCGTTCTTTCTTGAAAGAGTCCATTCAGGGGTTTACTGGTGCCGGAACGCACCGGAACGACTTTCCGGTACTGATTTTGATTAATTTGTTTAAAGTTTTGTTCTAACGTTGCACTGGACCATCCATTCCCTCAATCATACTCATTCAACACTCGGTTCAGAATGTTATATCCGCCAATCGCCAGTTGAAAAACCTCAAGATATCCAAACACTACAGTGCATTGCGTCAACTACAGTTAAGTCTTACACATTGTCCCTAAGCTCGGAATCGAAATAGGACAACTTGGAAGCACAAGACACCCTTTTGCCAGCCTTTCGACACGCCTTTGATGTTCGGTGAGAGTTGCGAATGACTACATATAAGAGACCCATGATTCAGAGTCGAGGTGATGCTTAAATTTTGATGTTATTAACTTTTTCGGCATTAAAAAGTTTATCGTATTGATGTGATTATTGTAGTCAAAATAAGGCCAAACATGACATAAATAATACTTATCGAATAAATCATTTAATTTCACGATTAATGAATTAAAACTAAATATCACAAATGAGAGCACAACACGGAATACATACAAACAATGAGAAAACGCCGTCACAAATACAAGGTCGAAAGGCGCCCCGAAAGAGGAAAATATTTAGATGTAGGTACCGCTCGGCGATTTAGCAGATTGTACATGCTACCTCAAACGAACTGTTAAAAACTAAAAAGTGACTGATCGCTTGGACGTTGACATTATGATGTTTAGTTTTGTGACATTTAAGTCTCGTTAGAATAATTCACTAACAAGCGCCTGTGTTGTGTGTTGTGTTCTCGTGATAAGCTTGCTTGTGTTTAATGGTTTTTGTACAAGAGTCATTTCTTGGAATGCATAAAATGTGTTTAGGTTTACAGACTTTAACCGAGGATTTACATTTCTGGTAAAGGCGATGGACTAAATACGAGACATTTTGCCAAGGTTTCGCTTAAAATAGTATGTGTCTCTAAAATGTGCTTGTGCTATTATACACAAGTACACAAATAGCAACATAATATTATACATGTGTACTTTTCTTATAAAAGTAAGCATATTATCTGCACCCAACTCACCAAAGATACGTAAAGTAGGAGCTTTAGAAGTGAAAATTTCAAAACTTTATCACCCCCCTTTCCGTCACTTCCGGTCAGTTCCAGCAGCGTTCCGGAAACATTTTGAGTAAACACCTGGCTCCATTATATAAGTTTAAATGGCTAGTTATGTTTGTCTTATATTCGTGTTTTGGAAAGACAATCTCAAGGGAATTTAATATGAATTGGGTTGTGCCGCAAGATGCAAACAGATGTATATTACTTGAGGGATTTGTTAATGACGACACGTACTCTGGAGACAGGTATAGACAGAAGCTGCACACAATCATTAGACGGATTGGAGAAACTATCTATTATAACTCGGAATCTATCAACTAAACTATCTATCAACGAATCTAAAACGGAAAATATTTTACGAGTGTTGATGTTTCAGTATATTAACGCATTACAATCAGCAAGTCGTTGATACCTAAAAGAGTTTTGTTCATCAGCAAAGTGCTTGGTCAGAAAAATGAATGCTTTATATATTGGAAAATAAATTTACCTTAAAGACTTTAAAGTAACATTAAATGTATTACTATTATTTCATTATTCTTTGCAATCTACAGCGTATTTCATGAGGGAGTGCGTACACCAGGAACCAAATTTTTAAGTACGGACTACAGTACAACAATTTCAAGATTGAAAGCAATATTCATGTATTTTCAAACGCAATTTAAGTTAGTTTCCCGAAATTGTATACTTTTCTACTAGTAGATTTTGGACATCTACTAATATTCGACTATCTTAGTTGAAAAGTTTTAGTGGCACTAACGTACAAAATTATTAATATACACGATAAGCACATTCTGATTTTATATTAACCCTTTTCCAACTCTCTTGCCTGTATAATATATTTCTGTCGGATGAACTACAGTAATTTCTCTCCAGATATGAAATTACACAGCACGATCATTAATTCTCATAAAGAATGAGTGATAAATTACTTCCGAAAATACATTGTTTATTAAAATTTATAAATTGCGTTGTACCGTATTGATTTTCAACAATGCACAACGGAAACTGAAAACAATTGAAATCACTGTTAACACCATCATTAATCACGTGTCAGCCGATAACAATCTCGCACAGAAAGCTTTCCAGTTCCTTTTAGTGCTCCTCGAAACCTGCCCACTATAGTCACACGGTCTACAATAGAGTATACGTACATCCAGCAACTCTTTGTAGAATACATCAATCAACACAAGATGTACAAAACATGAAGTAGACTTGCTTTGGGCAACGGGCAAACTTTGTTTTTCTAACCACAAAGATGAAGGAAATTGACATATTTAGTAAAACATATTATGTAATTTTATTCTATATTTGTGTTTATTATTCTAATAAAATTGTGAACATTCGTAAGCCAACATCTACATTTCCAATCAAATCAAATTTCACTGAATAAGTTCTCCATTCTAAACAAAGACTATAATGCACAGGATGTTTAATTTTTGCACATACTGAATACGAACAATGAGACCCACACGATCAAC
This sequence comes from Philaenus spumarius, assembly GCA_018207615.1. Taxonomy (NCBI): domain Eukaryota; kingdom Metazoa; phylum Arthropoda; class Insecta; order Hemiptera; family Aphrophoridae; genus Philaenus; species Philaenus spumarius. Next base: position 55,875 of record JAGFPH010003847.1, on the reverse strand, counting down.
TTTCTGATTGACATACATTATGGATAGTAACAATAATATTTTCGTTGGTTGAGCAAATTTCCAAAATAAGTTTATAGGCCTATGTTTTAGGGTTTCAACCAACAATTTCGGAAATAGGTTTATTCGCGACGTTGCTGAATAGCTGCAAAATGCTTCGCACGCCATTCCGCATATTGGAAGCATTTTCAATACACAAAGCATTGCATGCTTCGCACGCCATTCCGCATATTGGGAATATTTTCAATAAAAATGCATTGCGTGCTTCGCACGCCAACCCGTGTATTGAGAATGCCTTCAGCACACAAAGCATTGCGTGCTTCGCACGCCAACCCTCATATTGGGAGTATCTTCAATACAAAATTCTTTGCGTGCTTCGCACTCCAACCCCACGGTAAAATCCACCACATAACTTTGAACCGGGTACTTTTATGGCATTCCACGTTTTGATCGATTTTGGGGAAACCAAGCGAGCTATAAGGTCGCGTAAAAAAAAATGTGCAAAATAACATCCTGCATTTATAGTTGTAGAAAAAACTCTAAAAAACATTTATTCTCGTAGGAAAAATCTCAAAAAATAGTTACTTCCGGTCAAAAAAGTGCTTCCGGTTGTTATATTGTTTTGGCTAACGAACTCGTCCGAGCTACATAGACAACCAACATGTGTACCAAATCGGACTTAAAATACGGCCACTAGAGTGCGAACACATAAATACATATATGTATACATGATTTTTAATGACACCCCAAAACGTGTTCAGGGGACATGATCGGTGCTCATTTGCTACTCTCGAACTTGGGTCCCATAAGGGTCACTGCATAGCTCATTTTTCCTATGGAAATTCGCTAATGAAATAAAATTTATGAATATTCATTTTATTTTCAGCATGATAAAAAAAAGTTGTTCGTCGTGCGGAGAGGATGTGTTTTTTCGGTGCTTAATCGAATTTCCGCTTAAAACACTATTGCGCACCAAAAACAATCACTTTTGCTCCTTGTGATGAAATCTACTATTTGATGATTTATACAATTATAGTCAATTATATAATAAATAAAGTACTGATCCGATATTTTGAAAAAATAAATTTGTAGAGTATAAAAGTTAACGGATCGGCTCATGAATCGGCCCATCGGAAGTAGTTCCGTGAACACCTTGATCTGGTTGATCCGTTGTTTAAGGAGACGTTTTAATGGCTCTAATCGTTGTACGCGTAGAACTATATGTGCTGCATGTTTTTACACGTATTTCGAACTTTGCGTTAAACCTTCAATTTATCTAATTAAAAGTGATGACGTCACAGATGGTGGGCAGAACAAAAAGTCATCGAACAATCTACGAAGCTCTTACACTTAATGGCTTCTTGTAATTGCAGCTCATTAGTTTAATTAAATTTCTGCATGAATCCGTCTTTGTAATTATCATCCTTACTCCGTGCCGCTAATTTAATCCGATCACTAATTTCTTCTAAACCTAAAAAACAAAATTAAGTTTCTGATTGCACGAAACTCTTCATCAGTTTCTGGTTAGAATATTCTGCCTAACATAATAGTTTATAATAGCACTATAAACATTGAAACATATATTATATAGACTACTCTGTAGAGATTTGTTATACCGATTGCGTTATAACTTCAGGAATGGTATGTAGATGAAAACACCGCCTTAGGAAACAATGATTTTTTTACTGTAGAACTATTAAAACAATAAAAATTGTGAAAAACATATCTTTTTTTTAGTTTTTCGCTTATGATTTGTAAATAATTATCGGATGAAATGCTATACTGCCAATGGAAAAGTTGTAGTCAATTTAAAAGCTTTTAAAATGAGGCTTTGTAAATCTTGATCGATACATGTAAAATATCGACATCTCAAAATGTGAAATCTTCGGAATTGTATAAAATGACAGTTAATGGCATGTAGACACAATAAGGTAGGCCCTCTCGGATATACGGATTTTGCGTAATAACAGTTTAAACAATTTAGAGCGTTATCTTGAAAAATGTGTACAAACGAATTGTTACGACCTATTTACATTTGTCAAGCGGATTCTAAAATTAGAGATCATGAGCTTCAGAAGGTATATTTCAGATTTCTGTAACGCTGCGAATTTGGAGTGGTCACGAA
>JAGFPH010003847.1:29984-53743 GCA_018207615.1 Philaenus spumarius | reverse complement strand
TACACCCGGAGGTATTATTAGGTAGGTCGATACACCCGGAGGTCTTATCGTGCTAAACGTATTTTCAGTATTTTAAAAATTAATTAGTTTATTTACAATCGTTCGCCGATGTGTTGAAGCGGATTTTAAGTATTCGTTCTGCAGTATACTACACGAAAAACTCAAAACGTTTAAAAAAAGTTCATTTAAACCTCCATAGTTTAACTTGTATAATGTCTTACATGGAAATGTTCTCGTGTATGGCTGAAGGTAATTAATATTTTTTTGTTGAAGGTCATAAACGATGAGAACACTTTAAAGTTTAGATTAGTATATTAATTATTCCTTTTTTACAATATGAATAAACAGCGTGAGTTGCATTAAATGAAGAATAGATTATAAAATAACACATCTCGCGGGAACGTAGGAAGAGCTAATAATATACTTTTCCCGTGAATTTAAAACCCGTTTCAGTTTACAAGCCCAAGGGAAACTTTTGCTCTAAAAGCTTTTTGATGGAATCGACTCTAGACTCGCATCTCACAGTTTTTATTCTCGTCTGAATGTAGTGTTCCTACTACTAACTTCCATTAGACTAAGTATTTGTAACTAAAAAGCATAAATGCGATTGTACAGAAGATTTTCCTTTCCCCAAATATATTCAGACATGAAAATTGTATTTCTTATCTATATATATTTAAGCCGATGTGTCCTGACTGACTGACTGACGTAGAACCAACGTAGAGAAAAACTACTAAGATAAAAAAATAAATTTTGCAGTTATATTTTGACTGGATCACAGACAACTAATAGCAAACACAAACAAAAATCAAAGAAAAAACTATTTGGGTCTGCGTCGGACCAGACGCTGGAAGTTATACTTCTTTGGCCATCCAATGGTATAGACAGGTAGACCTACTATTGATTTAATATATTTTGGGAAAGACTAGTCGTAACTTAGAGCATTGAAGAAACAATACTATAAGAAGCGAAACCCCCATGTTAACAGAGGGAACACTTTTCAATAGTCGAAAATGCCTAGTTTGTCTGGAGGCCAACAGGTACCGCTAGCAGCATCGCCGCGTGGACTGCACCTTCTTTATTGGGACTGTACATTATGTGCCCGCCCCTAGTGTCAACTTCACAGAGACCAAAGCCAAATAGTTTTGTCGAGGCGTAACTGCTATGCTCTCCTTAGCCGAAGGTGACTTATGGGCTTATGGGTTGAGTTACCTTTAATTTAAAAAACAGGTTTTTAGAGGAAAGATGTGAGATTCTACCCATCTCATTTTCTACCTGAAATATATCTTTACGTAATTGTACACATTGAAAAAGTAAAATGCAAACTTTATTTCAGGAATCATCTGACATAAAATTTTCAGTAAGCGAAGATTTTTTAATTTTTCAAGTAACGATGTTTCGTCAGCGGGAGTTGTAGGAAATTACAAGTACTAAAATTGTTGTTTAAACATGTTTTGTCTCCAAAAACCCGTTTTGGTTTTTAAGGTAGTTGATTAACGACAATAAAATTGCGCTCGAAACTAAAAGGTCCTGCCACAAACGCTCCATTGGTCCGATCACGCTATTCTATTTATTTATTCTGGATTCACGTTTTTGTTCATTAGTTTTCATAATAAAGTATATTTTAGTATTTGTTTTTTATTGCGTTTGTAATTTCGTTAATTTATAAAAGTTGTGTAAATTTTATTTTAAAGTGAGAAAACAATAACTGAAAGAGAAAAACATCTCGTAGTATTTTGTTATAATTAATTGTATATTTTCAAATAATAATCTATATTATTAAATGATTTTTGTCGAAAATCTGTTTCCAAACGCCCAGCCTCTCCTAATGGACCGATTGTGAAGATTTTTTTAAATGTGTTTATTTTTATCTCTAGATATGTCATCAAACAATGAAATTTTTTTTAACATTCAAGGCCATAAAAATTCAAATTTTATGAATTTTTTCGGTTTTTTGGATTTATTTAAAAAAAAAATAGGTACGAGGTTGGTTGATAGCTCAAACGAAAGAGCTAAAAATTTAGAACATTTACGCTGCTTACCCTTCTATATCTCTTATAGATTTCCTGTTATATAAATTATTGAAATATATAATTATAGTAATTATTGAATTATCAATGTTAATTGTTTAACGACCGTTATTCTAGGTTTGTGCTTCACGTGTACCGTATGCGTTTTTATGCGTTTGCTTTGTAATTATTGAATTATCGATGGGGAATTACATTATCGGGCCATTACGTCGTTATTTTTCTACCAATTTGTAAAAAAAAGTGTAATTTTATTCATTTTACACCAGAGTTACAGAAAAATATAAAAATTCTATAAATTGAGTTTATTTTAACAACTGACATTTTTAAATTACGCCATGTTATTTAAATGGGAGAAATTTGTGTAAGAACTATCCATTAGTTTGGGCGTCACCAGTTAGACTCATGACAAATGTACCAATTTGAAGTTCAATCATTCCCAAAAATAAAAAAATTATCATTTCCTCATTTTAAGTTTGTTAAAAAATACAAATTATAAAATCTTACAAATTCACCACGTTATTTATTTTTGTCTAGAAGCTCGCCCTTTGTTTGAGAGAACCTTTCAACGTACGCTGATAACATATATTTAAATTTGAAGGTTAAACCTTCTCATTGTGTCATTTTACTACTTCAAGTAGGGATTAATAATTCAAAAAGGAATTAAATAATTCAAACCGTTGTGGTAAATTGTATAGTATTTTTGTATTTACAATTAACAGCTGATTTATTATTAATCAAATGTCTAACTACGCGCTTTTAATAATCGGACAGCTGATCTAGGTTTTTACTTATTTGCCTATACATTTAAACACAAATGTAACATTTATAAAGTAATTATTAAACCTTAAGTGTGACGTTTTTAAAATTTCTGATTTCGTTCAGGTATGAAAAATGTATTAACAATAAAACGAAAAATTACTAAATTTTGCGGTTACATTTTAACGTGCATACAAAACATAATGAAAAACTTGTTTAAGCTACGTAAAATGTTATGTGTGTGACAATATATATATTTTTCTATCTATATCTATATACAGGATGTCCCATAAAGATAATGACAGCAAATGTACAAAACATACAATATTGTAGTATTTACAGAGTTAGTATAGGATGCCGAGTTGAACCAACATATTATTACACATAACTTAACTTTTATCCTAAATTCCATTGTTTTGACAGTTACACCATCCGATAGGGAATCAAAAGGGCTACAAAATCGACATTTTTTTAATAAAATGTACGGTTTTTGAGTCATTTAGGTTTGAAAATTTCAAACAGCCGCAATTTGCAAACGCATGATTTAATCGCTTATTTTTCTTGAGATAAATCATTGTTAGGTTAAACTTCAAGCCACGTTTGAACTAAATCAGTCAAACCGTTCTCTAGATATGAATTACTGTATTTTGTACAAAAAAACAAAATGGCGGATATCTGGAAAACGAAGCGTTTTCGGGCCTATGTTTATATGAACTTGTTTTCTTATTTTTACCCATAGAACCATTCTCTGAATTTTGGCTGTTTATTTATAGGACATTCTATATATAAATAAAAATGTAAATGTTTGTTTGTTCAAAATCTCAAATCTCCAAAAGTTCTTCGCCGATTACTTTGACATTTTTTACTCGACATTACATTCGAATACAAACATATTTTTATATACTTTTTTTTTAAACAGCAATATCTATTGAACATAAAACAACAAAATATACTAAATATTTAACAAAAATGTGAACGCCAATAAATGTGTTTATTGCCTAGGATAATAGCAGTAATCATCTGTTTGTTATATTTCCATTAACACCTGATTTCAAACTTTGAAATATTTATTTGTATTTCTAACGTTTAGGTTAGGTTTTTGTAACTGTTGGGCGTAAAAACAAAACAAACTGTACTAAATATTGTATAGAATAGGGTGCACCATAATATATAATTATTACATGCGTTTGGTGTTGGTACAGCAATCAGCTGTTTGCTCAAATATTTCAATTAACAGCTGATTTCAAAATTTGAAACAATTATTTCTATTTCTAACTTTTAGGTAGAGTTTTGTTTAAGTGTAGATCTGCTGGTTTAACCTTTATTATAAGTGATGGTATAAAATATACGAAATAATTTGATTTGGACATTTAACATTATTTACCATCTTAGCTTTGAGATTATTATTAATCCTAACCTTTATTGTAAAGAAAACATAACATATGTATATAGAAGGGTCCAACGGGGTCCACGCAGGGATCTCCCCTAGTTAATTACTAATAATAATCTATTGAGTAGATACATAAATCTAATAATATTAGATTTTTTAATAAATGGGTTGAAAATATTGAATGATTTGATTATATATAATCAAATATATATATTTGGTGTCAAAACAAAAACTTGTTTGCTATTTTACCTAAGTTTTTGCATATTTAGTTAAAAAATATTTTACCCATTTTAAGTCCGAGATTTTATGAAATAAAGTGTTTATTTGTTAATTAATTACTGTTGCATGCATATTTAACATTTACCTTGTATGGGATAATTTTTCAACAAAACAAACTTAGAAGACCTTGCAATATTTCACAGTATTAGATTATCAAATAAAATTCAGGAAAAACCCATGATAAAATAATGTTAATAATTGTAGATTTAAGACAATTTTTATACAGTATTTGAAACAACTTTTGCATTGTAGGTTGCAAAAAAATCATTTACTACTTAAAAAATTTTTTAATTCATTAAAAAAAGTATTAAATTTATGCCACATTTTATAATTTGGTTATTAAAAACATTATCAATAATAAATTATTGTTCAACAGTACTGTATAATATAGTTGCAACGTGTCCCAAATATTGAAACATGTGCTCGCTCCCTCCAAAACGAAAACTAAATTCTTTTCGTTGGGGATGATGAAAGGAGGTCAAAGCAGTTTGTGCAAGACAGTGCAACAGGCAGATATATTCGCGGTCTGGTGGTGCGGCGAAATTTTAACTCTGTCTATTATGTCAGTTTCGTCTCGAGGAGCAGCAAAAGACTTGTGGCGCTCCGAGTGACTTCCAGGTGAACTAATACGCAAGCGTCCGTTTATAGCCCATTAGGTTTCGCTTCTTGTAGTGTTGTTTCTTCAATGCTTAGAGTAGCCCTACTATTTTGTAGATGATATCCTATTCTTTTATAAAAACACTAACCAACTCTGAAGGCATATTTTAAAATTAATATCCCATTTTTTCCTTCTTTGTTACATACGCTTATGAATACTAACGGTGCACCTGTTTGGTTGGTCACAGTTAGTCTGGGGACCATGATCAGTGCTCACTTACTACACCCAACAAAATTAATATTGCATTGTCATCGGTTCTTGATAAGTGTGCAAAGTTTCAAATCAATCCGACTTTTGAAGGGGGTGAAAATCACGTCATGTTCTGGGGACCATGATCAGTGGTCACTTACTACACCCAACAAAATTAATATTGCATTTCTATCGGTCCTTGATAAGTGTGCAAAGTTTCAAATCAATCCGACGTTTTGAAGTATAGGAAAGTATACGAATATATGAAGAAAGGTATAAGAAGCACTTTCCGGATTTTACTCCTAACGCGTGACGCGGTTTCTCGACCGACACCCCATCCCGATTACAACGGGCGCAAAGAAGTATAACTTCAAAATGCTTACTGTATTATAATTTAATTCAAACATCTGTTGTTACATATTATAAATAAAACAACTAAAAATCAAAAATTAATCAAAAATTAAATTGTTATCAAAAATGTAACACAATTTTATGTTAGACCCTCAATGAACCAAAACACGTTTATTTGCAACAAATTTTGAAAATTTATAATTAGGTCATAATTTTATACTTCACAACTAACAGTTTTTTTTAGATCGATTAAAAAACAGTATTATGAGTTAAACATCTGGTGTTACATATTATATTGTTTCCTTTAGTCGGATATAAAAATTTGTTGAAACGTTGTTTATATATTAATTAAATATTAATTATTAATGGTGAAATTACAACCCATGCCGTAATTATTGGGGATGGTGCGTATCTATCTCGATCCTTGTCTTACATTATGTATAGGTCACAATTGTATTACCCCCCGTCCCCCATATTTAGATCCAAACGCCTCTGTCCTAATCTTGTTCGCGAAAATATCAGGCTATAATAATCTTTCGCTCATTGGCTTCTTCGTGATTCGCCGCGGTTGTTTTTGATCGAACATTGCAGGGAGGGGCTATTAGTAGAGAGGCGGAGTGTTTGAACGCACTCGTCCAGTTTGAAAAGGTCTCCAATGCAGTTTTGTAGGTTCGTATCTAGTTACCGCCGTTCGGTTTACTGAATAGGCGAAGATTCCGCACAGCGAAAAATCCGTACAACTGGAATTTAACTAAAATTCCGCACAGCCCACCAGGTTGACGTATGACGAGGGTGAGACAAGGGTTAACCCTTGAGGAAACAAAATTTGGCAGGCGAAAAATGCGTACAACATCTAGAATCCCCGTCTCGGCAATGAATACATAAGGTGATTATTTCTCAGAAACTAATTTTCCTTAAATCATTTGTGTAATTCGGATTACCAACTATGGTGAAGTAAATAAATTGGTTTTATAACATCAAAATATAGGGATAGTTTTTAAAAAACGAATATGTTTTGAAATAGTATATAAAATATAATTGTTTTGAATATATTAATTAAAATAATGTTTTTTTTTACCAAATTTACCTACGTAAAATAACGCTGAGTCTTATATATCAGACTAAAGAATATTTACTTAATTTTGTAGAACAAATATTAAAATTTAAAAATAATTTAAAAGAAAGTTAAGCTTAGAGATAGTTTAAATATGTCATTCAGTCATTTAAAATGCGTACCTCAGCTAATTGAAGATGTTCAGTCTTGGTGAATAATCAGCTGATATTGGTTACACCTATGCTCATAGCAACAATAACAATAACCTAACCTAATCCAAACTAACATTGTGAATATATTAAGATATTGTTTTCTTTCCGCTTTTTAGATGTATATTACGTTAGATTAACTTAGTGACTGTAATAATAACCTTTATATGTATTCATTGCCGAGGTGGGGGTTCTGCACTCGATTAAACGTTCACCGTGCAATACAGGTCTTACGGGAGAATATACTTGCTACTACCATTACAGAGAACATCGCGTTTATTGTCAAGCGGGTTGCGTCAACTGACCGAGCGTAGCATGAGAGTTGATGTTTTTTAGTTGGCTACTATCGCTGAGACTGTCGTAAGGATAACATGGCGTATGGGCGCTCTGTACTGCACGGTGAACGTGGAATCGAGTGTAGGTGTTGTGCGCATTTTTCGCCTGTCAAATTTTGTTTCCTCAAAGGTTAACCCTTGTCTCACCCTAGTCAATCATCAACCTGGTGGGTTGTGCGGTATTTTCGCTAAATTCCAGTTGTGCGGATTTTTCGTTTTGCGGAATCTTCACGACACCGGTTTACTCACGCTGTTCCCCGTCTGAAGGATAATAGTTAAGTTATGTGTAATACTTTATTTGTTCAACCCGGCATACTACACCAACACAGTAACCACAGTAACATAGTAAACAGTTCCCTATATTTGAATTATTTTGTACAAAAAACAAAATGGCGGATATCTGGAAAACAAAGATTTTTCGGGCCTATATTTTTATAAACTTTTTTTCTTATTTTGACCCATAGAAGTTCCCGAAGTTTGATCCTGTAATTACTGGACATCCTGTATAGAGAGACTACGAATTATAATGTTATTGTTATTGTTATTTGTTTTTGCTAACAATTAAATGTCTACTACTCGAAATACCTAACTGTAGAATTTGCGTTAATAATAAAGGAAAACGTAAGTGCATGTGACAGGGAAAGCCATGCATTACTTAAGATAGAAGTGAGTTTACATGCGAGTGCATTGTTCAGACCTGCTATTGACGAGGGATCGACACCATGCAAGCTTGTATTGAGTTATATTTGACTATGTGAAAAGTGAATACAAAGTCAGGAAACACAACATGCTTTCGATGGGTCAAACACATTTTCTCTTATTGAATATGCTTTACTGTTTTCTGTAGTCTTTTAAAATGTATAAAATTACTAGTAATGTTGCACACCGAGCCTGTGCAAAACTTGAGATAAATTGATATTAAAAAAGCCTAGTAATAAAAGGTTTGATAGACATCTAGGCGAGGTTGATTTCTTCTACAAAAGGTTTACCCAGCTGTCCTAAAATAGCACACAGCTGTAAAATTTTATTATTTATATTTAATCATTTTTTGGGGAGTTGCAGACTACGAAAATAAACTTAAATTATGTAAATAAAAAAACTTTGTTTATAGAACACGTTTTTACAACTGGCTAAAAAGTATAAAATAACTTCTCTTATCCCCATAAACCGAAAAACGTTGGGCGCATTCAGTTCTGTAAAATGCTTTTATAATATATCCATTTCTTTTACTTTCTCACTATACTATAGTAGCCTATAGAGAAAGTAGGTACATTGATCGCAAAAAAATCGATGTTGAGATTTTTGTGGAAATATCCATTTTGGGACCCCCTGAGTAAAAAAAGTGATTTTTACAAAGTGTCTGTCTGTATGTCTCTGTATGTATACAAAGCTAGAGAGAAAACTATTCGATCGATTTCAAAAAAAATTTCACCAAATATGTTAATTAGGCCTGTAAAGATGCACAAAAAAATGTTTCGAAAAATTTTGTAAAACAACTCCCTTGTTGGCCAAAAAACCCCCAAAAAATAATAAAAAAATTTTTATAAAAAAAGGATCTAACGATTTTGATAAATCCTTAATGTACCTTAACATATGCAAAAAAATAATTAAAAAACGTACAAATGGTAAAATAAAACACGTACAAAGGGTAAAATAAAACAAGTACAAAGGGTAAAATAAAACAGGTACAAAGGGTAAAATAAAACACGACAAAGGGTAAAATAAAACACGTACAAATGTTAAAATAAAACACTTACAAAGGGTAAAATAACACACGTATAAAGGGTAAAATAAAACACGTACAAAGGGTAAAGTAACAAACGTACAAATGGTAAAATAACACACGCACAAAGGGTAAAATAAAACACGTGCAAAGGGTAAAATAAAACACATGCAAAGGGTAAAATAAAACACGTACAAAGGGTAAAATAACACACGTACAAAGGGTAAAATAAAACACGTGCAAAGGGTAATTTTACGGTAGTTTAAGTTTTGATCAATTATGAGGGAACCAAGCTATAAGGTTCGTGTAAAAAAATAAAATGTCCAGAATAATATCCTACATGTATTTGTTTAGCCAAAACTATATAGAAGTTTCATTCTCGTACGAAACATCTCAAAAAATTTTACTTCCTATCAAAAAACGTGCTTCCGGTTTTTGGATTTTTTTTTGCTAACGAGCTCGTCTGAGCGATGTAGACAACCAAAGTGTGTACCAAATTTGGACCAAATCCGACTTAAATACTGCCGTTCTAGTGCGAACACATATATATATATAAATAAAATACACACATATATAAATACAATTTCGAATGACACACCAAAAAGCGTTCTGAGGACCATGATCGGTGCTCATTTACTACTCCCGACCTTAGGTCTTACCATAAGGGTCACTGCAATAGCTCATTTTTCCTATGGAAATTCGCTAAAACGTGTTCCTAAAGTACCTTATTATTTATTTTACTGAAAATAAGTTAACAAAACAGTGTGGGGAGGGGAGAAGGGATTACAATAAAATTTAAAATGTTAAAGTAGGGTAATACACAATTGAAAAGCTTTTTAAAAGAGAAACAGAGCGGTGGAAACTAGAGCTTAGTTCGTTTTAAAGTAAATTATACTTTTATTAAAACAAAGCAGATTATTAATTTGTTAATATTAGGAATAAGTAGATTGTTGAGGGTGCTAATTTTTTTTTAAAAAAAGGTTATTTCGTCAATGTTTTCATAACTAGATTAAACAGAATTCAAATACAATTTCTTAACAAGACAGGATAGTACTTTTGTTACATTTAAAAGAAAAGAGTTGATGTTAGAATAAAAATATAATTTTCCTAAACTTTCATTGTCCATTATTTTGAAACCACGCAACATACTAAGCTTTAGTTCGCGCAATTCTGTTTCTCTATTAATAAGCTTTTCGGTGGTGTATGCCTAGTACACGACCTACGTTTATAATTGAAATCGTTAGAATACCTTTCCCAAGCCTCCGAAAATTGAGGGTCAGAAATATCAAAAAACTTTGTCCTATTGTACAACACTTTTTGTTAAAACTTATTTGAAGTAACATTAGTAAGTCTAGGTTAAAGTGCCTCTGTTTATGCCATAGTTCAAAAGAATTATTTCACCTAATTTAAGAACAACAGTTAGGTATTATATAAAATATATTTTCATTTAAAAAATTATTTTAAGTATAAAAAACGGTACCTGAAACTGGCACATGATTTCTCACAAACATATTTAAATTACTGTAATAATACGTACACTGCTAAGAACGCACATGTGAGCTTGACACTGAACACTATGAGAAGCGGCCGACGCACATTGCATTGCACGCCAACCCCCGTATTGGTATAATTTTCAATACAGAATGCATTGCGTGCTTCTCACACCAACCCCATGGTAGAATCCACCACATGGCTCTGAACTGGGTACTTATATGGTATTTTACGTCTTGATCGATTTTGGTGGAACCAAGCGAGTTATAAAGTCGCGTAAAAAAAACAAAATTTGCAGAATAATATCCTAAATTTATATTTGTAGAAAAAACTCAAAAACAAATTCATTCTCGTAGGAAAAATCTTAAAAAATAGTTACTTCCTGTGAAAAAATGTGTTTCCGATTGTTGGATTTTTTGGTTAACGAACTCGTCCGAGCGACGTAGACAACCAACATGTGTACCAAATTTGAACCAAATCGGACTTAAAATGCACAGCCGGTAGAGTGAGACTTTATGCATTGTGTACTGAACATACTCCCAATATGCGGAATGGCGTGCGAACCATTTTGCTGCTATTCAGCACCGTCGTGAATAGACCTATTTCCCAAATTGTTGGTTGAAACCCTAAAACAGGCATATAAACTTAATTTTGGAAATTTGCTCAACTCACGTCAGCGGTTCAGCTGCGTGGTCGAATTATTCAATATTATTTTAACCATTAAATATACAATTATTAATATTTTCAACCACCTGTTTCACAGTCATGGGAATCAACATCTGTGCGCTTGATGGAAATATTCCTTACATCCTTACGGTTAAAACCGGGCTCTACTGAGCTTTTAGAGAGCTCAAGGGAAACTTTCTCTCTAAAAGCTTTTTGATGGAAATTAACCCTTAACTCATGTCAGCAGGTTTTCTTCCCTCTTGGAATATATATTCATTTAGAAAAATAAACGATAAAAAGTACACTCTCATTCTTTTAAGGTTGGTTTAATTTTCAGGTCGATTCCATCACGACCTTTACAAACTCTTGTTTCTTGGGTGTACAGAAGCAAACACTGAATACATACAGGGGCCTATCTAGGTTCGTTATCCATCTGTCCGTCTGTATATGTTTTTTACAAACTGATTTTTACATTAAGAATTATTATTGTAAGTGAACTCGTTTAAAAATGTCAGTCATTCGAAGCATTTAAATAATACTAAAACTTACAATTTTACAAAAACATGCACAGTGCCTCACAATAAATCCAATCGCTTTGAAAATATAAATAAAATTTGGTATTTCTTTTCCAGTTGTGCATGACAACTCAAAATAATAATAGCAACAATGTTCCCTAATTTTTCTGTTTTGTAAACAAACACACACAGACTTCTGACAGAAAATAAAACAAGTTCGTAACAAAAACTCTTCTATTTTGTTTTTGTTCCCTGAAGTTTAAAGATAATGAGATTTTGGAAACTTCCTGTATAATAATATGTTTTTTACATGTATTTTGTCACAAAAACCTTATTATATAGTTGTGTTTACCTGTACTGTGTAAATAACAATTTGTTAATTGTGTTTGGGACATTAGTACTACAGCCCTTATTTTCATTTTTGCACCATATTGATTTTTTTTATAGATTTTTTTGCCACATTTTATTTGGTTTTACATAAATCCTATTATTTTTAAGTTTTATAACTTCAGTATACCATAAAATAGTAGGAAATATGTGCTGTGTTCAAAGACTATGTTCATATGTTCATGTGCGCCCATACGATATTTTCTTGGAGGGGGGGGGCTACTCCGGCGTATGGGGCTTAACACGTTCACTGCTAAGGGCGCACATGTGAGCTTGAGAAGCGGCCGACGCCCAGTGCATTGCACGTCAACCCCCGTATTGGGGTTATTTTCAATAGACAATGCAATCCGTGCTTCGCACGCCAATCCCCGTATTGGGAGTATTTTCAATACACAATGCATTGGTACTTCGCACGCCAATTTTAAGCCTATGTGCTATGGACACACATGTGCGTCCGCTTTAAAATATTAGTGATTATTACTTAGAAAGGTTCAAAAATAAAAAATTAAGTAAACTTTTATTCATTTAAACTATAAATGTAAAAAATAAAAAGGTCACCTCCTAACATAGGAAATACGAAATTTGCGTAGCAGTGAACGTCTTAAGGAGTAGCCTTACCTCCTTAGGCAAAAGGAATCCAGGGATATTTTTGACCTCACCAAGAAACTTTTTAACACTCGTCAAAACGTTAAAAGTTATTACAACACATAACACACATAAACACGAACACTCGTCACCGTATTTCGCCTTGCAACTATTTCAAATAATATCTTTCTTTTGGAAGACACATTACATTCAGTTGTATTTGTTACTTTGCAGAGATTGTCGAATCGAGACTAAGATATTCAATTTCGTTTCTACATTTCACTGGGTTATGTCGTTACAAGTAGATTACATTTTACTCAAGAAACAAGTATATTGACATTATCATTTGATTGGTAGTTGATTTGATTTAAAATATCGGTGTTCTAGTCAATGTCGGATGGAATCAAAAGAAGTTAAATTGCTCCGTACACAAACAGCAATGATGATTGCATAGTGTCTTTATAAGAAACAGTAGGTCTACCGTTAAACCAATCTAAGATCGGATGAGATTATGATTGGATTCAATATTTATTTGCAAGTTGTATTTTAATTAAACTAATTAGAATGTAAGTAGTAGTTTAAATAATGTTTTTCATAATGCGTTAAGTAAGTATAATAATTAAATTTAAAAAATATATATATACTAGCTGACCCGTACGGCGTTGCCCGTGGTGGTTGGTATTTCAGTCTTTTTAACATAATTGTATTCTTTTTAAGTGTTCAGTCAGTGAGTGGTATTTGGCTTTTATATATATAGATCTTAAATAATAAAAGCACTATTGTCATAATAATAAAAGATCTGAAATTATTATTTTAGTAACTTTTATCCCCCCAAACCCCCCCTAAAATTTCTAATTTTTTCAAACCCTTTCTTAGTGAGCACCTATGGCCCTAGAGGAAGCTACATACAAAATTTCATTTCAATCCGTTTGGTAGTTTTTGAGAAATCGTGATGAGTGAGTGAGTGGTATTTCGCTTTTATATATATAGATATATTGCGAAAGAAATGGCTTGTTTTTTTTTTAAGTTGGCAACACTGATCATTGATCATAAAAATATTGTTTTCAAAGAAGAAATAGTGTATAGCTAAGTCAATACCAACCATAATAAATAATATATAATCTCAAAGAAAAAAAAATAAATAAGTAAAACAACTTTTCTAAAAATATGCAACTTCAGCAAAACTCTCAGAAAGCACATTTTTTCACTATGTTCAGCAAACTACTTGGGTACAAACCCCTTGTATACTAAATGTCGAAGTTAGAAACGTTTATGAGAAAATATTTACAAAATAAATGATTTCCAAAAATTCTCAAAAATATTTTCATAAAGTCAAACAGATTCCTCGGGTAAAAAAATCTTATACACAAAATTTCGAGTATATTCTCTTAGAGCCGTTTTCAAGAAAATATTTGTAAATATTTATTTTTAGTCATTTAAGGATATATATAATATATATATGCTGACGGAAATATCTATGTATTTATTTTATATAACATGCAACGAATACATTCTCTCTGATTGTGTGTTTATTTTATAAACGCTGTCAGATTCATTTAACTGAATTGTTGATTGTATTTGCTTTTTATTTATTTTAATTCGGCTCGCATTAAAATGAACCTCGGTCTCTGAAAACGATAAAGCAATAAAAAATGTTGTTTCCGTGTGTCTGTTTGTCTGTGGACACGATATATGCACTCACAGACGTCGTAGAAAACTCGTGGTGCCAAAAGCTTCGTAAATTTATTGCGGAGAGTTGAAAAGCTTTTGAGATTTCTAGCGTGGCAGCAACGTGTCGTCCGTGACAAAAAAGTCACATTTTTTTGTATTTAAAAACACAAGCCGACGTCTCGAAAAGGTGTTTCATCTCGTAAAATTTTTGCACGACACTACTTTAGCAGGATACATTCGAGTAAATCGATAAAAGGATAGTTTTGTCCGTTTATGTGACTTTGTCAATTTAGTTATTAAGTTAATCGTACATTGACGCGTTTTGGAAATACATTCCATCTACAGAAGCCCGCTCTAAATAATTAAGATCGTTAGTACATTAAAGTAACGTAAAGTCAACATAATTCAAGCACAAAATACACGCGCACAGTAATAACAATTTGAATTGGAGTCGGATTGAATGGTTAGAATATAATTCCCTAGACTTCCTTACAGTGACAGATCGGTCATATTTAACTACAAAAGTTTTAGAAAACCCACAACAACGTTACTATTCATACGGATTCCCAATATCCCATTGCATAAAAAATTGCACGTTAGTTTTATCCAAATACTAATAACAGCACCACTCATGAATGAAGATTTCCACAAAGCAAAGTGTATAGCTGTGGCAAACGATTACATGAGTTCCACTGTGGATCTAATTCTTAAAAAAACAAATAAGGAATAGGAAGAAAACACCGGGCAAGGTTGAAAATGTTCAGCTAAATGGAATATTGGGCGGTTCGAGCCTAACATCTTAACAAACACACTGAGGAAATTCGATGTACCACACTTCTAACAACATTAGAAATATAATCAAACCCAAAAGCACTTACTGTTAGAGCAGAAATAATGAATATATATGATCAATTGTAATGCATTTTAATGTTTGTACATAGACAGGTTGAAAATCTTTAAAAAATTTCACGGAACATCTACCAACCTTCCCAAAAAAAGTTTATTGCAAAATGAACACAAATTTCAAACTCACCAACACGTGGTTCTTTTATGGCAATGAATAAGTGCATGTATTTCTATCTCTTAAGACTCGCATATTTTGAGTTGTTATGCCGTAACACAATGTTCAAACACCCATATATACATAACATATATACACAAATAGGTAAATATATGGGTTTTTAATGACACCCCAAAACTTGTTCATGGGCCATGACCACTCATTGAATACTCCCGTCCTTAGGTCTCCCCATAAGTGTCACTGCTCATCTTTCTTATGGAAATTCACCAGTAAGAACTAACCTAGGACTTGAACACCAGAAGTAAAGTGTAAAAATTTAGTTGTTCGCAGGACAACTTGTGTATCAGGTCGTGCTTACACATATTTACGGCAAATATTCCAACAAACAATTGTAAAAATACGAACGATCCGTTATTACAAAAAAAAAAAAAATAACTTTAAAAACAAAATGGATAAACTTACCTCAAAGTTTTATCCGATAAATCTCAACTTGAATTTACAAAATAGAAAAAGTTTCTTTCTTTACTACGCCTTTATAAAGTTGTTTGACGTGATCAATTCGCATTTAATGTCTGACTTCATTAAGCTTTCATGTCTTTTGCTCGCTTTTTTTAGATTCGTCTGGATAAAGTATTAATCAGTTAGGTTGTAGTAATTACTTTTGACTTCAGTCAAAGTTTTGCTGCCGGAGTTTACAGCAACTGCTACAGTTCTAATTTCTTTCTCAATATACTGTAGCCCTATATATATAATGACTGAATGGCATATAATCAATTTAGATCAAAACGTACAATTACACAAATTTAAAGGTATATTCTTATGTCATAGGCGCACGCTAAGAAAGGATTTTGTTAAATTTTAATTTTAAAGTATCAAAATAATGAAAATTCAGTGGTTCACTCCCAGCTCTATAACAATTAAAATGGTTCGGATTAAAAACCTATCAACACATGTTTGTAGATTCATTACCATAACAACCAACTTAGTGAGTTTAGAATAATTTATTATTATTCACAACTAACAGTTTTTAGGTTAGATTAACAAACTAAAATCAATTACAAGCAATAATCAACGAAGAATGCTTACTGTATTATAATTCAATTCAAACGTCTGTTCTGTTGTTACATATTATTATAAATAAAACAGCTGATTTGGATCAAAAACTTTACATAATTTTAGGTTAGGCCTACAATTAAATAATATTAACTTATATTATTACGTACTAATTAATGTATATTATTACGTAATAATTAACGTATATTATTACGTACTAATTAACGTATATTTGCAACCAATTTGGCAAATTTATAATCTGGAAAGTTTTCTTCACAACTAACAGGTTTTTTTTTAGATTAGATAAAAGCAAACAAAAGGCTTACTGTATTATAAGGTCAAACACCTAGTGTTACATATTGTATTGTTCCCTTTAGTTGGTAATATAAAAATTTGTTTGAAAGGTTGATTATTGATTATTTAAATATTAATGGCGAAATTACAATGCATGCCGCAATTCGAATTACTGGGGATGTTCGATAGCAATGAATACTTAAAAGTTAAGAAGCGCAGGTCTTATGGAATCAATTCTAATGGATTTTTCTAACTTGACGTTGTAGTACAGCAATGAACCGCGACGCAGCGCTAGCAAACCATTTTGTGCTAAGTGACATACTAAGTGTCGCTCTAGCTTTGTCTGGTCGCCATGTACCAGAAAGAGAGGGGAAGAAAACATTATATCTCGCGATCTCTCGCACTTCACCGCGATTTAAATGGTTTGCCAGCTCTTCCTCGTGGTTCATTGCTGTACTACAACACCAAGTTGGAAAAATCTATCAGAATTTAGTACACAGGACCTGCGCTTCTTAACTTTTAAGTATTCATTGTCGTTAGGTTGGTGCGAAAAAAGTCAAGTTTTGAATTAAGAGTTAGGCCCACTATAGTACGAAAAAGAGTTGCAATTGGTAAATACAAGAAAAACAAAACAAACATTTTTGAAATCGGACATTAAATTTGTTTTCATTTTGTTGTTGATATATTTAGTGCCTATAGCAACATTTTTTTACATCAAACATTGAAAAACTGTAAACAAATTTTGTTGTCTCTAGGAGTATATCTTCCAATCGCGTAAATCTATTGAAATTCAACAAAAAATGCTGTTTTTACCTATTTCGAATAGTAAAAAAAATGTTTAAGAACGTCAAGATTCTGGTTAGAAGTGGCCAAAAAGGGGGTTGTTTTTTTTTTCAAAATTTGTCAAAACCTTTTTTCGTGCGTCTATATAGGGCTTATTGACATGCTTTGTACAAATTTGTTAGAAATCTATTGGATAGTTTCCTCTTTAGCTATAATAATAATATTACTTACTCTCCTATTTTAATACAATTATGACGTCACAGTTGGGGTTACATACGGGGTTGGCGTACGAAGCTTGTAATGTACTGTGTATTGAAAACACTTCCAATACGGGGGTTGGCGTGCGAAGCACGCAATGCACTGTGTATTGAAAATACTCCCAATACGGGGGTTATCGTTCAAGGCAATGTGCGTCGGCCGCTTCTCATAGTGTTAAGCGTCAAGCTCACATGTGCGTCCTTAGCAGTGAACGAGTTAATAATTTAAATATGTTTGTGAGAAATTGTGTGCCAGTTTCTGGTAAAGTTTATTCTTAATAATGATCAAAAAATATCTAGACTCGAATGCATGTAAGTCGAAGGGTCCATCAACAGCTAACTCACAAGGCTATTTAAATATCTTACTATTAGCTTATAAATCAAACGTATTATATTATGCAGCGTATTTACTGTCTCGCATATTATGTAATTTATTACAAGTTGTGGTTACATAGTATATATGCTCTGGTACTATATCCTAGGGCAATGTTATTTATCCTCCTCTGGGGACGAATATATTTTAGCATAGCGAAATTAACTGTTAGTGGTACAAGTCATTTCTCGAGATGTTAATAACGATATTATAAATTAGGAATAATTCAGAATACAAAAGTAATGCCAACATGCACCCGATAAAATATATCTTCATTGTTTTGAAGATCTCTTGCAACGCTTGAAATGTTTTGGACAATTTTCATCCCCAACTGGTATCTAAATAACGTTCATTTCTTCGAAGATCACTATGGAATGATAGTTGCTATAATACTAGTAGTTCTGTGAACAGTAGATTTTGCTCGTTGAAATAACAAATGTGGTTTTGAGCTTAGGTTAAAAGTAATGTGCCAGTAATGTAGTAAGCAGAAGGTTTAGCCAGTGAAACATTATTTTGCAATTCCCGCGATTACGGGGTTTCTAGTTCTCGTTTTTTTCTTTTCTTGAGCTTTAACTGCTAAAGGTTTTCTTTTAGGAGAATTGTGTTTTATTTAAATGTTAATAATGCGTAAGGTAGCTAAAAATATCGCGATATTAAGGGAAAACATAGAATTAAATATCTACATACTTAAATAATTAAAACTTAACAATGTATTTACAGTTCCATATCATATTCCAATATTAGAAATAATGAAAACAAACGATGTTAAAGCGTAGTGATAGTGATGTCAACCCATGTACCAACACTTCCCACGCTGTCCAACAGTCTTGTCCTTTATCGCCACGAGGTTTCATTTGTTTCGTCTCATTTTGTAATTTAAATAAAGTTAAGTCAAATACTTTTATGAAATAATAATTTACAAGTATACAGTTCAAGTCTTTAATTTATTCTTTACTTTCTTATAATAA
Organism: Philaenus spumarius; assembly: GCA_018207615.1. Classification (NCBI taxonomy): domain Eukaryota; kingdom Metazoa; phylum Arthropoda; class Insecta; order Hemiptera; family Aphrophoridae; genus Philaenus; species Philaenus spumarius. The sequence continues at coordinate 34,705 of JAGFPH010003847.1, read as the reverse complement.
TATGTCATTTTTGGGCAAAGGATTTTATATTCCTAAATTACTACTCAAAATAGGCCTAGTTGTGTTAGCAGTCTTGTAGTAGGAACATAAAACTAGTGTTTTCAAAATAAGAAATTTGAAATTGAAAAATATTTTTTACAGTTCTACTTAGAACTAAATTACAAAACTTTTTTACATTTATGAAAAATTACAAAAAATGTGTACTACTTTTTATGTAGGCCTAAAGTTGAACTTTTTCCTTTCGTTACTGAACGTGATTGTTTCTTGAGCTAATAACTTTCTTAATTTTACTTCAATCATTTTTTTACTGGCATATTTGAATTATTTAAACCTTTATCTACAAAAAAGCTATTTAACACTTTTGAATTGGTTTAGAATAAACGTATAAAAACATGGTTGAAATACAAATACTTGGACGATTTTTAACAAACTCCAAGTTTACGGCCATTTTGTGAGCTTACCGTTAGAGATACGGAAAAAATCAAGAATACAATTTTGTTTAAAATTTAATTTACTTTTAGCAAGATGTTATAAGTTTTTAAATTCGACTTCCGGTTAAGCCACAAACTGGCTTTGGAAAAAAGCTTACACTGAGAGAAATGGCCCGGCCATCGTTTTTATTTTATTTAAGGGGATAAAAATGTAAAATGGAAAAAAAAACCGTATATATACATTAATCGGCCTAGGAATAAGAAACATTCATGCAAGAAATCTTCAAAATCGGTCAAGGCGTTTGGCCGTAATCGTGAGACAGACACACAGACAAACAGACGAAATTCCGAACGGTCGAGTTAAAACGGAGACCTCGCTTACGCTCGGTCAATAATATATTTTGTACGCTATTCAGCGCCTTCGTGAGTTGACAAATTTCCCAAATAGTTGGTTGAAACCGTAAAATATATAAACTTAACTTTGGAATTACTCAACTGACGACAGTGGTAAAGCTGCGCCTGCGCGATGAAATTATTTTTAATCTGTAGAGAGGCGCAACACTCTTACCAATTGGAAACTTGGACAATGTTCTCGTTTTCCCGCGCTTTATTTCGGTCATTTCAGGTTGTACAATATCAAATTGAAATCCGAGTATGAATTTTGATTGACTTAAAAGCGAAGAGTTTGGGCCCTATTGGCCCTAATTTGACCCATTCAAATACAAAAAAAAACTGGCTATGGCATGACGTTTATCCATTATTGTATTTCAAAAAATCCCTCGTTCAGTAAAAATATAGCGGTTTTGTTTTAAAAAAATATTTTTGATCTATAAATGATTGAACAATCTTTTCAAAGGTATACATTAGTAGATCAAATCATAAAGTCAGCCATTTATTGGCAATTTAATAATGAATTCATTTTAGTATGCAGGCCACTGTAAGGTAGTAAACTTTCTTACCTTGTTTTCGTCAGTCGCTGCCCGGCAGCCATAAGGTGTACACCTAAACGTACGTACTTTAAATTTGAAATGTGTTTTGTGTAATCTTATCTTATTAAACGAGCAATTATTGTATAATTGTTTATAAATTTATTTCGGGGATCTCGCTAACGGCTCTAACGATGTTGATGAAAATTTGCGTATAGAGGTTTTTTGACGTCAGGAATCGAATGCGCTAGGTCTTATGTTTGCAAAAATGCGCATAAACTTGGAAAATTCACGAAATATTTAAACTCTGAACTTCTTTTATATACCACCTTTGAAGTTACTAAGTATAAACGAATAGATACAATAAAGATGTTTTACAAACAGATGTTAATCTGTTAATTTCAGCTCCAATTGTTTATATACTGTTTAACAAACATAAATCATTAACAATGTTTCAGGTGGAATAATTTTCAACTTATTTCTTTATTCAAACACCAAATATAACTGAAACATTATTTTTGTGCTGTTATTAACCGTTCAGAAAACCTTTTCACCAGTTTCTGCTTTCCTTGCATTTCTATAAAGGTAATATAAATTATCTAATAATTATAATTAATTATTATTTGTTATTTCTAAAATACATAAAGAATATCAAATATGACCTATTCTTTGGATCCGAATACTATAAATAATGTCCAACAATCTCTATAGGTACATGTAGGTTATGTAAACCTACATGTACCTATAGAGGTTTTTGGACGTTAGGATTCGAATGCGCTAGGTTTTATAACTACAAAAAAAAATCTAATAAAATGTTAGAACTAATTACAGTTATGGTTTTTTTTATTGAAATAAACAGTTTATTTGAACGTAAAAATATTTATACTCATTCAGTATGCGATTCGTATTTACATATATTTTCCTAAAAAAAAACAATTACAAAAAATACTGAGCAATGCTCGGTCGCCCAGGTAATTAATTTTAATGTTTGACGACCTCGGTTAAGTAATTTATATATTGTACCTGAAGATGGGATAAAAGTCTCAAAACGCGTCACAAATACAAAAAAGAGGTCACTTGACGGAAACAAGGTAAGAAATTTCATTTTAGACAATTTAATTTCCATTTCAGTATTTATAAAGTGATTAATATTTTACGAAAACAAATTTACCTCAAAGTCGTTTTTTCTACCACTTTATGGAATCGAGTGTTTTATCAAAATAATTGGTTATAGGTTGTTCCGTTGTTAATTAAGTTCTAAACCGCAAAATATACTAAAAAAGAATAATTGCTGTTTAGATGATTTTTCTATTTTTGACCTTTTTCGACAACTTGATTGGACTAAACAGACTTTCAATTTTGTTTAGCAAATTAAGGCATACGCAAGCAAGTAGTAATACGTAATATTTTAGCCTAAATATGTAAGTTTTTTCAACTAAAACTAGATTTTATTATAATAATTTAAAGCAGAGTGGTGTAGTGGTTAAACTCGCTCTTATAGTTTGATAGTATTCAACACAGTTTGTCGTTATCCTTCCAACTGGTATAAAGTAAAGAATTGCAATGAAAGCCAACACATATCTTGACTAAATACTGTTCAACTAAACTTATTTGCAGGTACTACAAATGTTTAGATGTAGACTGCCTCGTCCATATTTGTAGCAAACATAGTGTGTTGAATGAATGAACCGTAAAATAGATTCGTAAACAATTCAGTGGATGCCGATCGGTTGTTTCGCTCGCCTGGAATTCAAGTGCTGCGTCTGTATTGTTGACGCCCACTTGTAACTGAGGAACGTGTACTCCTTGAGTGTTGTTGAAACTGTTTGTTTCAGTCTTACTGTTTCGGTTTACTAAGTAAAATTCTGTCCTAAAAGTTGGTCTTTATAACTTCAATTCGCATGTGAAATTGCGAAATGTCCGTAAAAATATTTGCATAGTAATTGTTCACACAAAATGACGATTACGTAGAAATCCAAGCGTTTCCGGACTTAACTTCATAGCACCGTTTTCTTTATTTCTGCATGTATCTTCCTGAATTTGTACAGGTTTTTACATACAACTCATTATAGTGAAGTATTTGCGTTCAGACTAACATGACTAATAAGGTCAATACTGTTTCATAATAACATTTTAAAGTTAAACTAAAACATTAGTTGTAAATCGAGTCGACTAAATATACATTCCTGACCGAAACACTTATATAAGAAACGTTAAATGTAAATTAATTAATATTTTCTTTAGTTCAAAAAGTCTATTCTTTGAAAAGTGCAACAACTTCTCAGAATCTAAAGTCAGACTGTATCGTGTGTCGTGCACCATTAAAAATAACGAGCAGATCCCTCCTCCCTTCACCGGCTTACCTTAGTGAGTAACCTATCTTTCTAAACTTCTACCGAATACAATCAACTCCTTGAAAACTCTATAGACACAGTTTCACTTCAAATACTCTGAACTCCGCTCACGGGGCGAGAATCAAAGCGAGAGAGATTCGAACTCGAAGGGATTCCCTCTCCACTCGACGTCCTATGTAAGTGAATGGGGATTCCCCAACGAAGCGTTTTGCAGTCGAAGCTTGAGATTCGAACTCGAAGGGATTCCCCCTCCACACGACGTCCTATGTAAGTGAATGGGGATTCCACAACGAAGCGTTTTGTAGTCGAAGCGAGAGAGACTCGAACTGTTGGAACTGTTGAGAACGGGAAAAATCAAGAGTGACGCTTGAAACGATGTGTTTTGTCTTGTTGACCAAAACCCCCTGTCTCTTAAGTTCCGGTCTTGGTCTCTGTTTTTTCACTTGTAATTTAATTAAATATCCCTTCCTAAGGAAGTTTTTCTAAGGAAGTGTCTAAGGAAGCGGAAAACCCCCTGTATTGTAATATAATCTTATCCTCTAGAAATATACAGATAAAGCATTTAATGAAATAATTGCCAAGAAAGTAAATTTGTCACTTAAGAATCTAATTTTATTAATTTTGTCTGTAATAATATAATTATAGTTGCATAGTTTTATTATATATAAACATTTTAAAAAATCCGATCAAATTTAAATTATTGAAGCCATTGATTATATGGAATAATTGAATATCACGTATTATTAAAACCATTGGTTATTTACTTTGGGGATTATCTAGTGTCTTATTTTCCTTTTTTATTATTTTCTAAACCAATTGAGATCCATTCGAATGCTAGATAGTGCATTTGGTAGTTAGTGTGAATATTAGATGTCTCAACCACGCGAAGGATCAAACATTCGATAGTAGACGCCATTCTGCCAAAGAAATTGACCAATAACAGACAACGAAAAGGATCCCATGATCAAAGACTACCTAGCAGTTGAAGACTACATAACCTAACCTAACTA
>JAGFPH010003846.1:109570-120431 GCA_018207615.1 Philaenus spumarius | reverse complement strand
ATTTACATAGGAAAGATGAGCTATCGCAGTGACTCTTATGGTGAGACTGAAGGAGGAAAAGGAAAATGTTGAAAACAATAAAACCTGCGTTTTTAAGATATACATGGTGATTATTTATAATATCACACAGTTACAATATTGCGAATACATTTTGTGTAAGTGCTGCCAACATTACAGCTTTGGTACTATTTCACCTTCAATTACTGCGCAGCAAACTTTCTTTCCAGATTCAGTTATACTTAATTCTAACTTGTATGTATTGTAAGGAAAGAACCCATTCGCAGTTAGGAACGCCTCAACGACATTCCAGTTCCTCACGTTGTATGTCCCCTACAAGCAATAAAACAACTGATATTATTTCATTGTTTTTTTTTAGCATTTTATGTAGCATACTTATAGTAGGATTATGCATAATTAGTATTCGTCTAGCTTCGCACAATTTCATTAATATTTAGAAAAAACCCATACATTTTTAATAAAACCTGCAAAACTTTAATTTAACATAATTCTCCAAACTTTGCAGAATTAGTTTACCATTCTACAGTAATGTTTAATTAAATGTTACATTTGTTTATTTACGTTTACAATGCATAGTGGTAGATAATTTGACCTGTGAGGAAGTTTATTTATTTTCTTGTCAGGTAATTTGTTTGTAAGAAAGTTTTAGACAAAGAACTGAATTAATTTTTTTTAGGGAATACTACTTTCAGTGGTGTTTCTTATGCCAGTTAGTTTAGGGAACTTGAACCTGCTTTTTTATTTTTAATGATGGTTTTTAACATTACGTGTTGCAACGGGCAAAAACCCGACACAAATGGTCTAATTACCAAGAGTAATTAGGCCTAAAACAAAAAGTTGTAAATAGAAGCCAGAAGGCCTAAATATGCGAAAATAGGATAAATAATCAATAAAATAACACATTATAAGTAATTAAAAAGGGAAAAATATATGTAAAGTGAAATGAAGTAATTTAAAATAATTATATTGTAAATTGAAGGCCTAGTCAATGTTAAACGCAATAGAAGCAAAGCTTGGTGAATTATTCTAAGAGAGACTGACAGGAAATTTCATGTCGAGTTTTGTCCAGTACTGCAAATCAAGGTACTGTTGCTATGCTCCATAAGACACCATGTTAATATTTTAAGATATAAAAATTGTAAATTCTTTTTAATGTAATGAATAGAGGAGAAGAAGCAAATAAAAAAGTAATTAACAGAATTGTTTTAATAAAAATAATTAAGAAGTTATAAAACAAAGACTTAGGTGAAAAATGTTAAAAGTAACAAATTAAAATAATTCAAAGGGGTAAATTGGGGATAAATTAAAGAATAATAAATTAATAATAATTAACAAAAAATAAATTAACATAATTAACTATTTTTGAAAGAAAGGCTCAAAAATAGATAAAATAAAATAACCAATTAAATAAAGGGAAATAAAGGTATATAGAAATAAATATATATGAAATAGCAGGTAATCAATGTGTGAATGTAAAATACCATGTGAGAAGGGGGCATAAACCAAAAAGGGGGGTTGCCAAATCCAAAATTCGACGAGTCACACAAAACAGGCCTCAGAAACGTGCCAAAGTGAAGACAGAAAAAATAAGAACAGTTTTGGAAGTTTGGGAACCAGGAGAAAAAGATAGAACCAAGAAAATTTCAATTTAGACCAATTTGGAAAAAATAAAATTCAAAATTGAAATAAAACAAACGAAGGCGATAACTAGGGAACCAAGAACCCTACAATAACAACTCAAAGGAGGAAAGAATCAGGAGATGGTCAAGAATCCAATGAGCCAAAGAAATCAAAAATCGGACCAGGGGTTACGAAATTAGAGCACTTCGAAAGAATTAAATACAAAAAGCATAAAATTCCATTACAGACCAGAACGGGTTGAGAAAACACAGAGAAGGAATGCGGAAGATATGATGTCATTCTACCACCACCGAAGCCAATACAATTACTTATTGCTCTGCAAAGGAAATAAACAATTATCGACGAACTCAAATTAAATTAATGAAAGAAAAGTCGTGGGACCTAATTTAAATAATTAAAATAAAATTCTACAACGTAGAAACCAGGAAAAAAACACACGAGAGACAAAGTTACTCAAAAAAGGCAGAGTAAGTCTCTTGACAACAAATCAGACCGAACGAGGTTGAGGGGAGATGAATTCTGTTCAGTTGCGCTTTGATAGCCACAGGAGGATCACGTAAAAGTTTGCATAAGCAGCATTAGGTCGGCAAAAATCACGAACTCCGGTACAGATCAGCGGGCCGTAAGAAATCGCTCTACATAAAGAAGAGGAGAAATCCTAGAAGAGAGAAGACAGGAAGAAAGAAGAAGAAGGGCCAACACCCAAGAGGATCAAGGACTTCATTCCAAGGCCTAAACCACCAAGGAGGAAAGCCGCGATAAATAATATTTGTGAGTAGCAAATAACCAAGCTATTTTTCAAAAATAAATAAAATCCATTAATAAAGTTTTTAAAATTAAATTCAAAAATAATAAGTAAAGTAATAGTAAATTAAGGGGAAAGTATAAAAGTAAAATCATTCCGGAATATTCCCTATTCTCACAATGGTATAAAAGCGTCGCAAAATAAATGTAAATATTAATATAGTTATAAATATCATTATTATATTTGTTTGAAAATTTTAAGCAGTTGCGAAAGCATAATTAATTTGTTTTTTAAAATAAAAAAGTTTTATTTGCACATCTTAATTTCCTTCATTTATAAGTTAAAATATCCAATACCAAAAATTAACCAGTGCTCTAAAAATAAGTTAGAATATAAGGTTATATTAATTCTTGTGTGTGACTAAATAACTCCAATCGGCACGATCCTGAGCAGGAGGCTGACTAGAGCTAGTAAAATAAAATAAAGTGTATTAATTACAAACAACTTATAAGAATTAGGAAAATGAGCGTATTTCCTATTCTTGTCCACGTATGTGTGCAAAATTTATTTAAGGCAAATCAAACAAAAAATAGAAAGGGGAACACGCTGGTTAGGCCTAAAGGCTTGCTGAGGGCGGTTCCGGAGAATTAACGGCGCGGGAGGCACGCGTGAGGAGTGACGAGTAGATTCCGCACGTAGGCCGAGACCCCGAGAGGAGAAAGGCGCGCGTGTGTCGTGGCAGTGTGTTCTACAGCACTTAGAAGGAAGTTCACGCTCTTAAATGAAATATCTTGATGTAAACATTAACTTCTACATTTTTTAATGAATACTAGAAATGTTGCCTAGTTTCCCATTATACGGCGTGATCTGGACCTAGCGTTAACAATTTAATATAATATATTAACTACCTTGTAGGTCCGTCTTGTGACGTCAAGTGAGTTGTTCTTGACTAGTTTCGAGGTCTTGACCCCATCATCAGATAAGAGTTATTTCACTCATATTACCTCGTGAAACATAAAAAAAAAACACATACACAACCCATACACTAACACAAAAAACATCAACGTGTTTGACACCGTAGTACACTCAGTCATGTCTGTCGGAGTACTGCCGGCAAGAGCTAATAGTCCGGCTGATAACGACCTCTGTTGGGCGCTTTTAAATGATTTAAAGCCGTATCATATAAACCATTCAAGGTAATTAATACATTATATTTATTTGAGGCTTGGCACCAATAATAAATATCAAAGTTAACAATTTTGTTGGGTGATAGAACAACATAAATGCAACTTAAATACACAATTTAAAAAAATTCTTCTTCACACATCCTTCACTTAGAAAAAATATTTAAGGTATCTGTGAGTTATACCTTATCTCATTTATTAGAAATTGGAAATTCTTCCAGTTAATGATTTGTACATAATAATCACTGTCCCTACATTATTATTATTATTTTTTTAAATAGTGATTTCGCTGTACTATTTATCTGACATTAAAATAATGCTATTTATAATAGTGCTGCAAGTTAAAGTAGTGGTATTTTAGTTATGTAGGAGCCAGACTTTTAGCTAGTGTAATTTTGGCCTAACAAGTTTTTTTTAATTTAGAATTTTTTACATTGTGTATTTAAATTTCATTTATGTTGTTCTATCACACACAAAAAAAGAATTAACTCTATTTCCAGACCACCCCGTAAACGTATTTTTTTTTTGTAAAATGAATTGTTTGGCCTTTTAACTACCAGCTTTCCCTTCAAGGTCACAAAAGAGGTATCATTGAGGAAGTGCTAAAGGTATCAAAATATAGGTCATGTCAATATCAACAATTTCCAAAATTTTTATCAAAATTGCATGAAGATTTTTTTTTTTGTATTAGAATTTTCTGATTAAAAAGCACTGTTTTCTATCAGATGCCAGGAGGGAGAAAATTGTTTACTTCATTGATAGGCTAAAAAGAGCCTTCGTATCAACATTTTAAGTTTCTAACATGAGTTAAAATTTGTTGTGTTTTTTCTATAACATGGAATCTAAAGCCCTTAATAGCTCATAATTATATTGTCTTAAAACAAATATTTTCTTAAGCTACATCCTTCCCAATTCCTAAAAATCCTTATTACATTTTAACTGAAGGAAGTGTATACTTTAGCTTATGTCTTCGTGCTTCTTTTCGTTTGAACTACAGAATTTCGTCTTAAAATTTTCATGTCTTAGTTTACTGGAAGTTTACTTCAATTTTGACCCAGGTATGTATTGAACGGTATTTCTGGTATTTGTTTATTTTTTCTTCCAGATTTTTCAATAACTGCTGGAGATACTGTTCTTTTTTTAAACAAAATTTACAGATTAATGTTTGACCCAGTAATCTTTTTGATTTAATTGCCATTTTGGCGCAGAAATTAAGTTTACAAAGTCCATTAGCCGTAAATCGTTAACGTAATGTTTTTGGGCTATTATTATATGATTTTTTTTTATTTTTGACAACTGCGAAGTATGACAGATTTCTTCTGAAACACTTCGTTTATTTGGATAACTAATTATTTATTTTAAATACAAAAACTGAATGTAAAGTGGCTGTTATACTCGTAAGATATTCTACCATGACAAGCGGTTATTCTGTTATTCATTATCTTTGCGCTCCGCTGCAAATACAGAAATAACTATCGATTAAAATAGAGGAACTTTGATCTAAGAAGGATGGTGGGGTAGCGCTCACATATACACAAAATTAGACAGATATCGAAATAGAAACGCACCATCCCCAATAAATCGAAATACGACATGAATAATTTCACCATTATTGTTTAAATAATGAATATATACTTTCAACAAATTTTGATATTGACAACTAAAGGAAACAATATAATATGTTGCCACCAGATGTTTGACATATAATGCAGTAAGATTTTTTCGTTGATTTTTGTTCGTGTTTTATTTTAACCGATCGAAAAAACTTGTTAGTTGTAAGAATAATGATATAATTCTAAACTTGCCAATTTGGTTGCTATAGTAATAAAAGTAAATGCTTTCAATAAACCTGTTTTGGTTCAGTATAGGTCTAACTTAAAAGTTTTTGGTTCAAATCAGCAGGTTTATTTGTAATATGACACAACAGATGTTTGAATAGAATTATAATACGGTATGCATTTGTCGTAGATTATTGTTGTTAACAAAGTTGTTGGTTGTGAATGATAATACACTTATTCTAAATTTGATAAGTTGGTAGCAATAGTAATGAATTTATAATATGCATTCATCAAACAAGAAATGCTAAGCTTTTGATCTGAATCAGCTGTTTTATCTTTTAAGGGGCTGGGAGTGAACCCACAAATTTTCACTAATTTTACGTTACAAAATTACAATTGTACAAAATATGTTAATAGTGTGCGTCTATGACCACACCGAACTTAAATGTTCGTACTTTTCACCTTAAGCAGTTTTTACTCTACGTTGATTCTATGTCTGCCAGTCAGTCAGAACGAAGCAGCTTGTATATCGATTTATTGTAATTTATAAAGAAATGAGTCTTAACTTACACTTGGCATTGGACATCCTGTGAACGTCGTCCCCGCTGCTTCCATGAAAGAGGGAATGAACTTGGGAAGTATTTTCGTACCATCCGAGCAGGCATTGTCGACTCGAAAATTTATATAATTTCTCCGCCAGACTCCCTTTGTAAAAAGCGATATGTCCGCAAGTGCCTGGAACGAATATAATATATATTATATAAAGGTTAATGTCTTAATGTGTTCGAGCTCATAACTTGAACACCACAAATTCGATGTATGTCGTTATTTCCTACTGATATGTTTAATATCGGTTTAATCCAAATCGGTTAAATACTTGGACTTATTAATTTGACGGTTTTGATTAAAATTTTGACATAAAGCCTTTTTTCTACAATGATACTACTGTTACATGTGCTGAAAACTAATTGTGATCCGGAATGTTAATGAAATTGGTTGAGTGCTTCTCGAATTATAACCACCCATATATTTATAATTTAATATATACATGTATTTTCAATACAAGTATTTTAACCAAGCTATGTTTAGAGTTACGTAATGAATTCTCATTTTGGGACACCTAGAAGCATCGGACCTCCCCGATGAATATAAGTTGCAGGAAATAAAATGGGCATTTAAGTGTAGAGTCGAGTTAATTCATTTAAATTTTAAACCGTGGGTTGAAGGGAAAAATTATCTTTGTTCTTTATGTAATATGGGAGTAAACGAAGACGTTTACCATTTTGTGGCAGAATGCCCGATATTGGTGCAACATAGAAAATCGTATCTGGGTAAAGAAAGATTGTCGATGTCAGAGTTCAAGGACTTTATGAATGGTAAGGATTGGGTAGTATTATGTAAATATCTTGAACAAGCATGGCATTATAGATGGGCATTGATAAAAGAATTTAACTTTTGATAATACTTTTAGGTTACGATCGCTGAGCTTTATTGTAATTGGGAATTTAATTTATGTACTCATTTCTAATCAAACTTGTATTTATGTGTGTATTGATGTCAACCTAGCAGACGGCTGAAGCCATGCTAGACTATATGTTAGAAAAGAAACGTTATAATTCTGTAAAATAAATCAATAAAGCATATGTTATTATTATTATTATTATTATTATTATACATGTATTTTGCTAAAAATTAAATATATAAATTTGTTTACATAATTTATGATACAATTTTAATATAATGGCATTAACAAATTAATAATATTCGGTAACTAGACTTTACAAGTACTTAAACGCTAAAATAAAATATTTTTGTAAAGTTGGTTTAGTATTTATAGAGGTGTACAATGCTGAAACGTATACAATAGAGTGCAACTATTTTATGAAGTAATTTACGACGACAACATTTTGGTTAGAGCTATAAGATCTATCCAGATAGTTTTCGAAGGCTATTGTTCATACAATAGTCAAACCAATGAAACCTCAAAAACCTTAGCCAAAACTAGGAATATCCATAGAAAAACCTAAGAAAACCCATAGTCAATCATAAGAAAAACTGCAGTCAATTATCAGAAATTTTTTTAAATACTAAGAAAACCTATAGCATAACCTAAGAAAAACCGTAGTCAATTCTTAAAAAAAAAGTAGTAAATCCTTTGAAAAACCATAGTCAGTTTTAAGGAAAACCATAGTCAATCCTAAGAAAACCATAGAGAAGCCTACGAAAACATATAGTCAAACCTCACAAAAACCATTGACAATCCTCAGAAAAACTATAGTAAAACCTAAGAAAAACATAGTCATAACTAAAAAAAACCATAGTCAGGTCTAAGACAAAAAACTATCAAACCTAACAAGAACCATAGTCAGGTCTAAGAAAAACTACAGTCAAACCTAACAAAAACCACTGACAATTCTGAGAAAACTATAGTAAAACCTAAGAAAACCCTAGGCATGACTAAGAAAAAACATAGTCAGGTCTAAGAAAACCCACAGTCAAAATTAACCAAAACAAACCATAGTCGGGTCTAAAAAAACCACAGTCAAACCTAACTAAAACCATAGTCAGGTCCAAGAAAAACCAAAGTCAAACCTAACAAAAACCACTGACAATTCTCAGAAAAACTATAGAGAAACCTAAGAAAAGAATATTGATGACAAAGAAAAACCATAGTCAAGTCTAAAAAAAACCATAGCCAACCGTCACAAAAACCATAGTCAGTTCTAAGAAAAACCACAGTAAACCACAGTCAAACCTAACAAAAACCATAGTCAGGTCTAAGAAAAACCACAGTAAACCACAGTCAAACCTAACAAAAACCATAGTCAGGTCTAAGAAAAACCATAGTCAAACCTAACAAAAACCACTGAAAATCCTGAGAAAATCCATAGTCAAACCTAAGAAAACAGCGTAGTCAAACTTAAGAAAATCAAAGTCAAGCCTAAGAAAAACAATAGCAAGATAAAAGAAAAACCATATTCAAACCTATCAAAAACCATTGAAAATCCTGAGAAAAGCTATAGTGAAACCTAAGAAAATACATAGTATAGCCTAAAAAACCCACCTAGTCAAACCTAAGAAAGACCATAGTCAGGTCTAAGAAAAACCACAGTCAAACCTAACAAAAATTACTGACAATTCTAAAAAAACTATAGTGAAACCTAAGAAAACCATAGTCATGACTAAGAAAACTATAGTCAGGTCCAAGTAAAACCACAGTTAAACCTAACAAAAACCATAGTAGGTCTAAGAAAAACCACAGACAAACTTAACAAAAACCATAGTCAGGTCTAAAAAAAACGACAGTCAAACCTCACAAAAACCATTGACAATGCTGAGAAAAACTATAGTGAAACTTAGAAAAACCATAGTCATGACTAAGAAAAACCATAGTCAGGTCTAAGAAAAACTACAGTCAAACCTAACAAAAGCCATAGTCAGGTTTAAATAAAACTACAGTCAAACCTAACAAAAACCACTGACAATCCGGAGAAAATCCATAGTCAAGCCTAATAAAACCCCCTAGCAAAACTTTAGAAAATCATAGTCAAGCCAAGAAAAACAATAGTCAAACCTAACAAAAACCATTGAAAATCCTGAGAAAACTCATAGTTAAACCTAACAAAAACCATTGAAAATCCTGAGAAAAGCTATAGTAAAACCTAAGAAAATACATATTCAAGCCTAAAAAACCACCTAATCAAAAATAAGAAAGACATAGTCAAGATTAAGTAAAAAAATAATCGGGTATGTAAAAAAAACATTGTTAAACCTAATAAAAACCACAGTCAAACCTAACAAAAACCATTAAAAATCCTGAGAAAAACTATAGTAAAATCTAATAAAATCCATAATCAAGCCTACAAAAACCCCTAGTCAAACCTAGGAAAACCATAGTCAGGTATAAGAAAAACCATAGTCAAACATAAAAAACTACTGTATAGTCAGGTCAAACCTAACAACCACTGAAACCTGGAAGAACCACTGTCAAACCTAACAAAAACCATTGACAATCCTGGTAGAAACTAAAGTGAAACATAAGAAAATCATAGTCAAGCCTAAGAAAAACTATAGTCAGGTCAAAGAAAAACCACAGTCAAACCTAACAAATATCATTGACAAACACGAGAAAAACCATAGTCAAACCTAAAAAAAATCTGTGAAAATCCTGAGAATAACCATAGTCAAACCTAACTAAAAACCATTGAAAATCCTGGAAAAAACCTAACTTTTTTTGTGTGTTTAACGTTCATTGAAAATCCTGGAAAAAACCATAATCAAACCTAACGAAACCTATTGAAAATCCTGAGAAAAACTATAGTAAAACCTAACAAAATCCAAAGTCAATCAAAAGAAAATCATAGTCAGGCGTAGGAAAACCCATAGTCAACCCTAACAAAAACCATAGCCAGGTCTAAGAAAAACCAAAGTCATACTTAACAAAAACCATTGACAATCCTAGTAGAAACTATAGTAAAACCTAAGAAAATCCATAGTCAAGCCTAAGAAAATCATAGTCAGGTCTAGGAAAACCCATAATTAACCCTAACTAAAGCCATTGAAAATCGTGAAAAAAAAATTGAAAATCCTGAGAAAAACTATAGTGAGTCAAGCCTTAGAAAACCCCCTAGTTAAACCTAAGAAACAATAGTCAAGCCTAAGAAAAACCATAGTCAGGTCTAAGAAAACCCATAGTCAAAATTAACAAAAAACATTAAAAATCCTGAGAAAACCCGTAGTCAAACCTAAGAAAAACCATTAAAAATCGTGAGAAAAACTATAGTGAGTCAAGCCTCAGAAATCCCACTAGTCATGCCTAAGAAAAAACATTGTTAAATATAAAAAATAAACCATAGTCAGGTCTAGGAAAAAATATAATTAACCCTAACTAAAGCTATTGAAAATCCTGAGAAAAACTATAGTAAGTCAAGCCTCAGAAAACCCCCTAGTCAAACCTAAGAAACAATAGTCAAGCATAAGAAAAACTATAGTCAGGTCTAGTAAAACCATAGTCAACCTAACAAAAACCATTGACAATCCTAAGAAAAACTATAGTGAAAACTAAGAAAACCATAGTCAAACCTAAGAAAAACCATAGTCACGTCTAAGAAAAACCATAGTCAAACCTAAAAAAAACATAGTCAGGTCTAAGAAAACCCACAGTCAAACCTAACAAAAACCATTGACAATCCTGGGAAAAACTATAGTGAGTCAAGCCTCAGAAAACCACCTAGTTAAACCTAAGAAACAATAGTCAAGCCTAAGAAAAATCATAGTCAGGTCTAAGAAAACCCATAGTCAAAATTAACAAAAAAAATTAAAAATCCTGGGAAAACCCGTTGTCAAACTTAAGAAAAACCATTAAAAATCGTGAGAAAAACTATAGTGAGTCAAGCCTCAGAAATCCAACTAGTCATGCCTAAGAAAAAACATTGTTAAATATAAAAAAAAAAACATAATCAGGTCTAGGAAAAAACATAATTAACCCTAACTAA
>JAGFPH010003846.1:86182-106869 GCA_018207615.1 Philaenus spumarius | reverse complement strand
GAGGCTTGACTCACTATAGTTTTTCTCACGATTTTTAATGGTTTTTCCTAAGTTTGACAACGGGTTTTCCCAGGATTTTTAATTTTTTTTGTTAATTTTGACTATGGGTTTTCCTAGACCTGACTATGATTTTCTTAGGCTTGACTATGGATTTTCTTAGGTTTCACTACAGTTTTTTTAGAATTGTCAGTAATTTTTGTTAGGTTTGTCTGTGGTTTTTCTTAGACCTGACTATGGTCTTTCTTAGGTTTGACTAGGTGGGTTTTTTAGGCTAGACTATGTATTTTCTTAGGTTTCACTATAGCTTTTCTCAGGATTTTCAATGGTTTTTGATAGGTTTGACTATGGTTTTTCTTTTATCTTGCTATTGTTTTTCTTAGGCTCGACTTTGATTTTCTTAATTTTGACTACGCTGTTTTCTTAGGTTTGACTATGGATTTTCTCAGGATTGTCAGTGGTTTTTGTTAGGTTTGACTATGGTTTTTCTTAGACCTGACTATGGATTTTGTTAGGTTTGACTGTGGTTTACTGTGGTTTTTCTTAGAACTGACTATGGTTTTTGTGACGGTTGTCTATGGTTTTTTTTAGACTTGACTATGGTTTTTCTTTGTCATGACTATTCTTTTCTTAGGTTTCTCTATAGTTTTTCTGAGAATTGTCAGTCGTTTTTGTTAGGTTTGACTTTGGTTTTTCTTGGACCTGACTATGGTTTTAGTTAGGTTTGACTGTGTTTTTTTTTAGACCCGACTAGGGTTTGTTTTGGTTAATTTTGACTGTGGGTTTTCTTAGACCTGAATATGTTTTTTCTTAGTCATGCCTAGGGTTTTCTTAGGTTTTACTATAGTTTTCTCAGAATTGTCAGTGGTTTTTGTTAGGTTTGACTGTAGTTTTTCTTAGACCTGACTATGGTTCTTGTTAGGTTTGATAGTTTTTTGTCTTAGACCTGACTATGGTTTTTATTAGTTATGACTATGTTTTTCTTAGGTTTTACTATAGTTTTTCTGAGGATTGTCAATGGTTTTTGTGAGGTTTGACTATATGTTTTCGTAGGCTTCTCTATGGTTTTCATAGGATTGACTATGGTTTTCCGTAAAACTGACTATGGTTTTTCAAAGGATTTACTACTTTTTTTTAAGAATTGACTACGGTTTTTCTTAGGTTATGCTATAGGTTTTCTTAGTATTTAAAAAAATTTCTTATAATTGACTACAGTTTTTCTTATGATTGACTATGGGTTTTTTTAGGTTTTTCTATGGATATTCCTAGTTTTGGCTAAGGTTTTTGAGGTTTCATTGGTTTGACTATTGTATGAACAATAGCCTTCGAAAACTATCTGGATAGATCTTATAGCTCTAACGAAAATGTTGTCGTAGTAAATTACTTCATAAAATAGTTGCACTCTATTGTATACGTTTCAGCATTGTACACCTCTATAAATACTAAACCAACTTTACAAAAATATTTTATTTTAGCGTTTAAGTACTTGTAAAGTCTAGTTACCGAATATTATTAATTTGTTAATGCTATTATATTAAAATTGTATCATAAATTATGTTAACAAATTTATATATTTAATTTTTAGCAAAATACATATATATATAAAATTATATATATATTGCAACGACGCACGAGTTGCACGACGCTGGGGGAGGAAGTTTGTTTTCCTTTTGTCCCCACGTTGCGACGTCAACCCTGCAACGACAGACCTTTTTTATGACGTTCGGGAGCCACCTCTGCAATGTAGCCCCGACGCTATTGCCTGTCTGTAGGATTTCCCTACTTTGTTACAGAATAAAGAGATTATATCACCTACTGGAAGTTTAAGGCAAATTAATTTTAATAGCCTAGGTGATATAACTCTGGTTAAGATAACTATGCCTATAGTCACCTTAAATAAAAATATTTTATTAAATTCCTTCCAGTTATTCAAGTTACTATTAACTTTAAATTTGCTCAGCTCAGTAATTAATATTATATTTATTTGACAATCTCCGAGGAGTGAGAACAGTGGAACTTTACCTAGAATAATTAAATTATTTGTGCTTTGTGAAATTTCGTTGGAAATGCCAACTTTGCGTTTCCGCCCTTCAATATTGATCATACACTGAAAACAACTTATCATATATGATACTTAGATAATAGGAATCTCTTGAACAAGGTAAATTAATTATATTAATTGAAATCAAAAGAAAATTTATTCAATAAAAAACTCAAAATACTCTGTGGTTCTTTCCACTACAAAAACATAAATTTTAAACTAAATTTACTATTTACATAAATTTTAACTCTTTTAGGTAGAACCATTTATTATTCCTTTATACTTAATTATTCCTTCTTTTTTAATATTTATTATTTAATTATTTAATTATGAAAATGATTTTATATATTTAATTTACAAGATTAATAATTTTATATTTTGAAAAACCTAATTTTTTATCTCAACCCAGTATCAATAATTATTTAAATTTAACTCAGGCAATATTTTAATAAGGGATATCGTAACTTTTCTGACAGACCTTTTATTACTGCGACCCTGGACTCTGAACACCTTTCCCAAGAATGTTGATTGAAATCCAGCTTCCCTGAAGTCCGGTTATCGTTGGTGCGGTTGAACGTCTCTCGTGGTCTCAGCTTTTGCCTGGTTTGACTTTCCCTGATGTCTTCTAACGTTTTCCCTGATTTGGTTTAACGCCTTCCCTGATTTGGTTTCCGCTTCTTATTCCAGTAGTCCTTCAAAGTCCATGTGTGGTTCCAGTTATTGTCATTACATCAGTCCTGCGATCCTTGTAGACTACGTCATTTATAGATTTTTTGACGCCCCCGCTATATAATTAACTATAGCGTAATTCACTCAAACTGTTCAATCGTTTTTTCACTGTCTGTAATACTAACTGATTTTACACTGTCTTTGTTCATTTAACTCGTATTTACGTTTGATAAATTTTAATGAAAACTGTTACTTGAAATATTATATCGCATAATATTATAATTAATTAAAATGTTCACTGTTTGATTGACACATGTCTTACTGCTGTCTTTATAAAACACTGCTTCTAAGTACGTTACAATAACATCGCAGATCCGTCTAACAACGTCGATCTAAAGAAAAAACTCAAAGAGTGAGAGAGCGATTCCAGCTTCCAGATAGAGCGATAGATGATAGATATCTCAGATAGGTACGCGGCTCCCGCTGTACCCCGCTTATATAGCCTCCTTTGCCGCCTTCCGAGTACCAACTGCCTTTCTTATTTTTCCATTCCTTGTTCGATATCTTGCCATGCAACTTGCATTGATTTCTTTAAGTTTTAGGTTGGTACTACCCCCACTAACTTCTTCGTTAGGCCTTGCCATCAGCTAATCTAGATCTCCCCTCCTAACATTTTCTCCTATTGTCTTACGTATTTTCCTCGTAGTTTTCCTTTAACTGCTTTTATGAACTTGCGGTTTTCGTAATCGTATTTCTGATACATTTTCCTTTCTTCTCAAACTTGAGTGATGGTCGTACTACGTTTGGTTCGCTTATGGCGCTGCCTCGCGTATTCCGCGGTTTTTCCTCGCGAAAACTTTTCTGGTTTTGAAGGAAAATCTTTTTTCTTTTCTCTTCTATGTTGGTTGTTATTTTATGATATATTAGCCAAAATTTCCATTCTGTCCGAAGATTTTTCTTCTGTTTTTGGGACTTGCAAAATTTGCCAAATTTAACATTTACTTTTGAATTTGAATTTTAACTTTAAAATTGATACTTTCGATTGAGATTTACAATTTTATACCCTTACTACTTTCTTAACACTAGGTTATTATTTTTACCACCTTTTTCATTCTATTCTTAGCAAAATATAGGTATGAACTTTCTCACCTATTATTTTAATTAATTAACAATTTATAAACTTGTTATCTTATAAAACTTTTACTTCTTTACAACTTGTTTACTTTTTCATTTTCCCTTTTTCATTTTTTATGGTGCTTTTTCACCTTCAAACTTTAACAATTATCTCTAACTTTTACAATATCAAAAATTCCTTAATTTGTTATTTAACATTTTTTATACAATTTTTCTTACGCTTTTCAAAAATATCTTTTTCATTTAATTTTGATGAAATTTGAGAATTTCCTATAACTTTAACTCTTTATAACTTTAACCTTTTTTATTTTACAAAATTGTGACTTCCATGAACAATGTTTCCACCTCCCGTGTTTCACATTTACCCATAAAATTCATCAATTTTATACTTTTATTTAACACCTTATTCCTGTATAAAAACAACTAATTTTTCTAAGTCTTTCAGGCAACTTGAAACAAGTTCCTGGACAAAAGTCCATCTCTGTTGACACAGTACAGTTGGCCGGGACTTGTCGTATTCTAATCTAGTTAAGTATAGGGTGTACCTCAACTCCTGCTATGAAATCTTGATTTTTGCAGTTTTACAACAAAACTCAATTTTTCACGCATTGCATAAGGTTTATCCGTTGCAATATATATATATATATATATATTCCCGGTTTCGCTTCTTAAGTTGATCGCTGAAAAAATACACATGCAAGTGGCTCTCTGTTGGAAAATATCATATCTCAAGTTGATCTGTATACATTTGTAAAATATACGCATCTTAGTGGCTCCTTCGTGTAAATTTCATTAACTCTTGTTGATCTATATACGTTTGTAAAATATACGCATCGTAGTTGCTCCCTGGTGTAAATTTCAATAACTCTTGTTGATCTATATACTTTTGTAAAATATGCGCATCGTTGTGGCTCTCTGGTGTAAATTTTATTAACTCTCGTTGATCTATATACTTCTGTAAAATATGCCCATAGTATTGGGTCTTTCCTCGGAAAGAATAATTTCTATGGAACTGTCTGTGCTGTTATGATTTTTAATCTAAGATGCTTTGAAAGAACTTAATGTTTCTATTAATTTCTAATTTATAAGAATATTTATACTTATCTAATTGAAAAAATGAAGAAAAATTCTAATTGAAGTAAAAATGAAATTTTTAATTTATTTTAGCTTTTAAAACAATACGACCATTGTCAAAATATTCTTTTGCTGTTGGATATTTTAAGAAAATTAAAAAAATTGTGTATAACTCTTTTAGGCAGGGCTCACACTATTCCAAATAGAAGACATTATTTGAGTTAGACATAAAAGCTTTTTATGGCATGCGTTCGATGAAACACCCTGTCAAAGATGACCAAATAAACGTTTTGTTTGTTACAGTCTTTTGTGAATTGTTTGCCGACTAATTATTTGCTTCAGACAATTTTTGAGTTATACAGATTCTTATAATTTGGTTTATGTTGTAGGCAATTAATTTTAAGGATTATAGCATTTCTTGAACAAAGGCCCCTTTTCATTATTTTTTTCAAATATCAAGTGATTCAAGTGTTACACTTATACAAGAGTATTTTAGTAGGTCGTATGGACAGCGATGCCACCATAACGTAAGTTTGTGTTGTTGCTTTATGGTAAATACAAATTTACATAAATATTTAATTTGCGTCTCATAGAACTTAAAGAACTTAAGAGAAAAATACAGAAATTCGGATACCCTACGTACTTTTAACTAAAAGTTCCCTATGTTTCCCACATTATTTTTTTAACAACATATTAAAAGACTATTTAACAATACATATGCTTGTGCTTAATAAATTAATATTTAAAAATGACTTTGCATTGGAAAAAGCAAGAAGGGTTGTATCTTAAAAAATAACAGATTGATAGGCTACATTTATTGTTAATATGCTTACAATATATATTGTGTTTTTAGATTTGGAATAAGAGATTAGTGAATAATATAGGGTTAGTTTAAATTATTAAAATACTTTCTGCTTGTTATATGAGTCCCAATCTGGCGATAGAATTTCTTTTAAACTGCCTATTGCAGAGAAAGAACCGACATTTCAACCGTTTTATAGTACAATAAAGCATTATAATCATCCATCTTGTTTTTAGTAATATATATATATATATTTGTTACCAAACGTTAAAAAAAATCAAAATAACATAAAAAAACATTTTAATAATAATGCTGGTACCGTACTGAGTGTAATACACTACACTCGTAAAACAAAGATTGTTTACCACTTTCAACTTGGTAACTAAGAATTGGGCTAATTGAATTTTCCAGATATATATTTCAGTAATTTTATTGAATGGCAAAATTATTTACAAATAAAAACTTGTAGGCTTTAATTAAATATTAAAAAAAAATAATATTAATAAACTGATAAGTAATGAATCTATTACAATAAAACTACAATCAAAGTTTAATTCATATCACAACTTTTATACAGAAGAAAAATAGGTTTGGCGCTCAATATTTTAATTATAATCATACATTATGATCAATATCTGGATTTTTACTTATCACCAGTATAACCTTGATTATATTCCGAGAAGTGCTGAACTCAGTACTGAATTCAGACAAATGATATGTAATAATTAACGGAAACTACATATCCATCACATCTAACTGTTCTTCTCAGGTTTGCGATCCCTTTTACCCGAAGGACCTTTCTAACTTGTTTTTTGTTTAATTGTGTTTGTTTTATTTTATGTGAACATTTTCCTATTCAAATACGGTAAAACTAATAAGGTATAACATAATCAATTATTATAGTTAACGTGACGTAGTACATTCCCATAATTTGTGATCTACTCGATTTTATATGTATGCATTACGTTAAAATTTCTCTTAAGAAGGATATTTCCTAAATAATTAAAACATAGTGGGTATTTTACTGCTTAAATGTTGTGACTCTATGTTTAAAATAATTCAAAATTATGTAACTTTAGCTCTTTTTAGTATTTTTATCAAGAGAAATATAACAAACATTCACACAATGGTCTCTTGCTCTCACCCTCGTGCGCAGCTTCATATGTGCGCATAAGAACATCAAATTTCACGCAGCTGAAACTGCAAAGCGCACAGTTCCATACAAAGATGTGTATCTTTTCATAAACTGGGGGAAGGCTACTGACATTAAGTGTAAATATTATATATTGTACTAATAAAGAAAGAATTAAAGGGGAAAAGACCCATTATATTAGATGTTACGCATAATATCACGTGTTATTAGGGGGTGCTGCATTTCCACAGTGCCTATACGCGAATACAACTAAAACCATAACACAACTATAATGAATCCGAACTTTAGTGAAATAAATGTTTCCCTCAAAAAACCATCCTCCCAAATTGAACCTCTACTCTCTACTCTAAAAAAAATAGCATATAATGGAGATATAACATATTAAAAATGTGTTAAATACAAATTCCACTGCTTCGGAGCCTAAAACTGGGCACAGTTATAATTTATATAATAATGAAAAACGTTTTAAACAAATTTTGTACCCTTTTTTATCTATACTCTATACTTATATTTAAGCAGGGCAGTTGACAAATTTTCTCCTTTAAGACTAATTAGTTGGCTTTAATGGCCTAGTAAAGTAATAATAACTCAGTTGAAATAGTACATATAAAAGCGAAATAAAAATCTAACTGGAATAAACGCCCTACATAATCTCAAAATCATACTAATGAAACTTGTCACGCAATATTGAATATATGTTTGGTACCACCGACAGCCAACACAAGCATTGTCGACTATCCAGTAAATGTCAAACGGATATAATAATCGAATCGAGAAAAAATGGGCTGTGTTACTCTCTTCCTAACACTTTAGTTCAAGCAAGCACTCTACCTTTCAATACCTTCAATTCCTAGATTGTAACCGAGACCCAATCGCATGATATACAACGATTGTTTGTCAATGATTTACAACGGCCATTACCTCAATGATAGTTTATTCTAGATATTATATTTAATACTACATAAAATAATACAATCTCTGTAATTACAGTAAATTCAATCTTGAATAAAATTAAGGTACTTATTTGAATGAAATCAAGACATTTAAATGCCATACTTAGTAAATATTAATGAGTGGTTTTGAATTGAGGTGTGCTATAATTGAAGAGTTGACTGGGTAGCATTTCTATGGGTAATGGTTCGAACTAAAGTACAGTATATTCAAATCCGGCTATTGACAATGGTGTTTCCGGTAAGATATTACCTACCCTAATCCTATGAAATCATAGTAAGAACATTAAGCAAAATTAAATGATATTAAACAAATATCAGACAACAGAGCGTCACTAGTAAAGTTCTACGAAATCTTTCGGCTGTTTATTACCCACAATATAAAGGGTTACCCCAGGGCCCCTTTTCCAGGTCAGGAAACTATGGTTTAGAGGAGTTGGAGACATGCAGTACATTTTTTCTTTTTTCAGAAGAACCTTCGTACAACTACCTGACGCTCTGCGTCTCTGAGAACAAATAATACTGACCCTTAACCATAGCACATGTTTTGACTAGATTGTAAACCCATGTTATGTTAGTTGTCTTGTTCTAGAAAAGGTTGCATCTCTCTGTTGTTACAAGTGGAGGGAGAAATAATCTTCTGTTCCTTATTCTGTGTTGCGATGCTTACTTTCTACATTTTTTCAAGAAGATAATCTATCAATTTATTTATATTTTTGTACTTAGAAAATTTTATTATTCAAACACTACTTTCTATCAATAAGTATATAGAAAGTAGTTTATTCATCCAATATAAATAAATTAGTTTTTTAAATTGCAGAACTAAATAATGATTATTATAAGACAAAGTGTCGTTTCCTTTTAAAAGATAAGAAGTTGAATATTTTTCTAGAATTCAGAATTCTTTCTATAATTTTGTGAAAACTAACTTACTTATCATATTACATTTGTAAGAATGTAGTTCATTGAACTGCAATAATTGTGTATAGTTTGCACCGCTGCCTTCTAGTTTGACAAGTACAGTTACAGAGATGTTATTCTCAATTTCATCAGTTTTAATACATTTTTATGTGTAATAATATTTACATCAGCCTGTTTTATAGGCCTACATTTTATTTCAGAAAAGTTGTATTTTTAATAGGAAATGACATTTTTTAGACACATGATACAAAATTATAAGATTTTTATGTGAGGGTATGATTTCTAACTACAACATTTAACAAGAAAACTCAGCTTTGTAAAACAATTAAAACATGAATGGATACAGAACTCAAACATATGTGTTTAGAAAAATGCATTTATTTATCTTTTGGCAAACTATTTTTCAAATTTAATTAAATTAGATGAAAGCGAGGTCAACATACCATTAGCTTTTCATGTAAACATTCAAACAACACACAACAACACTCTTTTGTTTATTAGAATTGTAAAATATTGGATTTACAACTCCAATCTTCATTGCAGCTATAATCTTTAACAATTTATTAAAAACTACGTAGTCATAAACATGGTTTTGATAGTAAGCAAAACTTTGCTAAATAGTGTACATGAATAGATAGTTTTATAATTATTGGAGATTATGATATTTCTCTTAATGGTTAAGACCACTTGCAGATGGTCATGTTACTAATCAAAAATGACAGGTAACCTTTTATGAGCCCAAAGTCCACTAACATTTTCTGACTGATGGAAGTGATATTTTACCTTTTTTGAAATTATCTGATATAGTAATATTATACAGGGTGATTATACAAGATGACCACCATTTGATTGGGATCTCGAACTATCAATTTCTAGAAAAACTTTAAATTGGGAACCTTCCCTGGATCTACACGTACATTAAAATTACGGTGTTATCTTATTTTTAAAATTTTTTAAATAAAAAAAAACAATATTTATTGCATTTTTTTTTTTTTGTATAACATATTATTTTATGACCCTTTTGTTCGTTGGTAGTTTTATCTAAACAGGTTTGTTTACAGACAAATCAGAGTGCTTCATGTAGTTTATGCTCTTACAAAGTTTTAAAGGTTTTATAATGTCGACATTAAAATTAAATTCTTGATGATTTTTATTTACATTTATAATCCTTAAATAAAATCAAGAAATTACAATAGCAAACAATAACTACTTTTTAACCTATCTACAAGCGTTATACGGATTCAAAGTCCATGATATTAAATGTTAAATCTCTATAATATAATCGTATCATACAGGATGTTTTGGAAATCTGCATGTATTCCCGCTTTATTAGGGGAGTCCGATGAACATAATATACCATGTAAACATATGTCTGAAAGGTTCTTTGTCTGTCTTTTTTTCCAGAACTATATATAAATAAATAAATAACTATAAATCGGAGATATTCGCTCCAAACTTGGTAAAAAGATTGATGTACATTGGCATTTTGTAATTGTCTACCAAGTAGAAAAGAAAATCACAATGTTTAATTTGATATATAAGAATAAAACATTTAATTGCAAATCGGCCTTTGATAATGTTTTCAAATCTATACAGAGTACATGATTTCACAATTGGCATCAATTAAACTATAAATCTGATAGCAAACATTAAATTGGGAATCTTCTCTTGATTTTAGCCTCCTTTTTTAAAACTTTCACATTTATTATGGAACCTCCTATATTTTATTGTAATATTTTTTGCTTCGTGTTATTTTTGATACTGCTAACCGTTTAAATGTTGGACTGGTATCAAGTTTTAAAAACACCCTAACTCAACGTAATTTTATTTCGTATAAAAACGTTTTGAACCAATGAAAAGTTAGATTTTTACAACAGTGAAGTTGATTTTGATCGCTATCTATATCAAGTGTCATAAAGTTTAGATCCTAAAGGAGAAAATAAAGTTGTTTCCTAATGCTAACCTCGTCTATTGTGCGCATATAAAACTAATAAATTATCATATTACACACATATTATGTTTGTTAGTTGTTGGGTATTACATTTTTTTTAAACACACACCGCTGTTTTGTGTTAAGTTTGTTTTTATTTAAGTTAGTTTTGAAATCTGTTTTAAGGGATCGACTAGACCCAGTTTGTAACGTGTTTGGTTTTTCCAACGGCTGTTTTTTTATAAACACAATTTAAAATTTGTTTAATGTTGAGACCTGTTAGTGATATTAATTAACTAGCCACCATCTTAAAACACCTTTTTTTAAATTTGTTAGCCTACAGTTGTTTTTGAAATTTTACAATTATTTGATCTTGACAATTTCAGATAAAAGTAAACATCAGAATAATATTACAAACTTTGTAATTTTTACTTAAAAAGAATCTTTTATAAACTAAATCAAAGCCAACATTTTAAATGTATATAAGTTTGTTTGCCAATTAATTGGCCAATGAGTTTACTACTTTAACTACATATTTTGTCTAAGATTTTGTGTGAACAACCTTTATTAGCCAGTAGCGTAATGAAAAGAAAAACACTTTTTGAGCTGCCATTTTGAAACGGTATAGAGCATACTGTAAAAAATGGTTTAATCTTGGCATTCATTATGCAAACATATCATTAAAACCTAGCTTACAAACTGCAACACGAATTTATTTTATATATATACTGGTGTCACAAAAGTCTGAATACTACTAAATATTTAGTAGGAGATTTATATTATCATATTAAATTCAACGGCTTTCTTACAGTGAATACAAACTATTTTAGGCCTATAGTAAAAATAAATAAAAAATAAACTATTTTAGGGCATTTGAGTAATTTGTGTCTTCCATCTTGAAATTAACTCGTTTTTAAAAGGAAAGGTGGTTGTGTGATACCTTATTTTTCACTGCAAATTAACGAGAAATTCAATTGTGAAGGGATTTTGTTTATCTTCTTTCATTTTTGGAATTTGTATTTAATTCCAAAATTACTATAAAAATTAGTTCAATACTACAAGTAGTAATGCATTAAAAATGAAGCATGAAATCTCAACGACATTTTGGTAATAAAAGTCTACAAAAAAAAAATAGTAATTGCCAATTGGTTTTACCATGACATTACACCCGCTCCAGACCCTAAATACAATATTTCGAAAGCGAACAAAAGGCTAAATTATTGTAAAAGTAGGAAAGTGGTCTAGTGTGTGGTCTTATTAGTGCAAAATATTCCTCAATGACAACCCCGAGACCAAAAATGCGATGCGAAACAATAAAAACGTTTGATAATTTAGGCTACTTAAAGCGTAGAGACTTGGAGGTTAAAATTAGTGACATAGACGTCTGAGTAGAATTTTTTTAATATTAGGCCTACAGAGGAAACCATTTAAAACTTTCTGTGTAGCTGACTCAAAGGTGGTGTAGAAACAAATTCATGGTTCACTGGTTCAAATTTTTAGGTTAGGTTTTTATTCAGAATCATGCTGGTTCTGATTAACCGTTATCAACTCCTATAAAAGCGAGTGTACGTACGTGCTTAACTTATAATAATATAACAGCTGATTCCACCCATCATCTGTAATACTTAAACAAACCCAGCATAGATTATAATTTAAGGTATGTTATAACTTCAATCCTTATAATATTTCTTGTATAATAATATAACAGCTGATTTCATCCATCATGTGCTAAAACAAAACCTAGCACATGATACCACATACCTTTGGGGTTATGTTTACAACTTTAATCAATAAAAGTCTTGTGAAGTTGATTTTTTTAAATATGAGTTAAAGAACTAATATCTGCTTTAATACGTTATATGATTTGATTTGAGGTTATAAAATGAATATGAATACAACCTTTTATTATGAATATATTCATTTATACAAATTTAAAGAAGAGATACCTATTCGTTTCTTCGGAAACATTCTTACATCTTCGTATAACATATAAACATATTCGATTATTAATTTCTTCATTATAATAATAATAACTTCTAAATCATTTGATCTATAGATGTGAAGTTAGAAATCAATTTTTAAAATCAAAAGTTAATATTTTTATTTTTATTTAGATACATAATATAATGCATATAAGTACAACATTTTAGAAAATAGGCCTACAGTTATAATCCTTACAGAGTTAAAAATCCTCGTCAGCATAGGTAGGACTAGATTAACTCTGTTGTTTTAAATAGTGTTTTTTTAATGATGTATTTCTGATGAGTATCTAATTAATCTGCCTGTGATTAATTACGGGGTTTCACGGGGATTTACAAGTATTATTATAAACCTGGTAAAGTGATTTAGACATTTACTAGGTCACATATACCATATACCCTTGGAGTTGTCGTACGACGATCTATAGCCATAATCTTCAAACATAATGTTTGATATTTTTATATATTTATTTAGTTTCAACTGCTGATTATCTTCACTAGCTTCAATAATTCATTTCAGTTTTAAGTTAGGCCTAGTCTTGATCTATGTGTACGATTTTGAAGCTACTTAAACTAGAGTTATGCAAACAAATTTACCAAATTGTTAATTAATTGTTTAACTTAATTTGACCAGGAACCAGGGAAATAAGTGAAACGTTTGTTTTATTGGTATTTGGGGTTAAAATAATTGTCTGTTCTTTATACATCATATTTAAAAATAAGTATCTAAAATTTATAATTCCGTAAAATAATAAATGCACAAAAGTAAAAAAACATTTTAAAAGAGTTTACACAATACATTTAAGGTTTCTTACATTTTGAGTTTATTCTTTCAAACAAATGCCTAAAACATCGCAAAGTCAATATTTGCATCTTCCCTCTTTCTTAATAAGCCTTTTAATAATGCTTTATGTGACCAATATGGATTAGGAAAGCTCATACATTTTAAACGTCTGGTTGGATTCCAATTACGGTTTTTACAAACATAATATAAAACCGGTTTTAAAAATATAAAAAATGTGATACCCGAATGAGTGGAAACGAAAATGAGTGTATTAGACATACGTATAATATGAAATAACCGTAAGCCTGCTTTACACTTAATTTCTAGCGAAAGATAATAGCTAATTTGTTTAACACTCAAACATTACCAAATAACTAAAGCAAAACAAGTCATTGAATGGATATTTGACATGATGACTTGTAAGTAGCAAATCCATCGAAGTTAATGTGACGAAGCTGACTGTACCACACATTGGTTTATAAAATAAATATTGATTAAGAGGATATGTTTGATAACGTTTCATCTTCAATAAACGAAATTCAATCATATTTAGACAGTAGATTGCAAAGGGTAGGTGTAAACAGCAGCGTTAGAAAACTGTATATCACTAAAAATGTAGGCCATTAAAAACTTTCTTCATTAAAAATGAAATCTTAAATATCAAATCATTAGCAAATCCTCTGTTTTAACTCAATATATGTATGCTGGTGGGATATTTCCGATGGTTTCCAGGTAGAAAGGAATGACCCGGGTTATATCCGACGATTTTATGCCTTTCTTTTCTAATATTTAGCAAAAAATATCCCAGTTTGTTATGCATTTGGCAACTTTGCAAATCCCACTGCTAATAATAATGGAAATTCCTACTTTTTAAACTTAGTAAAAGCGTGAAATTATGAAGTACGATTAGATATAAGAATGCGTGCAGCACTTGCCCACATACAGAAGGACGATATTGAAGAGGTGTGATGTTCCACAAAATGAAAAACTTGATAAGTTTTTTGATTTCTTTATTGAAAAATGGATTGAAAACATTTCTACATTTCCTGATGAAACTATTTTCAGTAGCGCACAGAATCACTAACACGGTGGAAGGATGACACAGCAAATTAAACACATAAAGTGAAGACTGCTAACATTTTTTAAGTTGTAAAAATCCTTAAACAAGACGCTACATAGAATAATAATACACAGAACAGTTTCCAGTTAGGTAGGTTAAGAGTAAATGAAACGAAAATACATAAAGATGGATGAAAATATAAATAAAATTTGAAAATTTATTGTAAGAATAAGGACTTAAAAACTTGTTTGTGTGGACTGGCTTACATTTAAAATAAAAATAATACATATATATTATTAAGTGATACTAGTTCTTAGCTTAAAACGTACAAATGTTCCTTACAACTGTGTATTACTTGTAGAAGAAAAGTTGTACATAATTTTTTTTATTTCTTTTGTGTTTAACGTCCTGCTGTTTTGCACTTAAGGCTAATGATGACGGGACCTACAGTTTTACGTGGAATCCGAACCACAGCCAATGATGTCTGTTAAGAAACCATTTAGAAAATTATTCGGGGTCAATGGGAATTGAACCCGGAAAAGTTGTACATAATTCATACCTAATAAGTGAAAACTAATTGTGGTAAGACTTAAACCCGTTCTACATATATTACGTTGCCAGTAAAAAAACTAAATTTATACCTACACAATATCAGTCTGAATTTTGAAATAGTTCCATAAAATCAAAACACAGGCAAAATATAGCTTTTACCGTTCTAGAAATTTACTAAACGTGGCACACTTATAATATTGCACCCGAAAAAAGTACTTTTTGAAGCAACTATAAAATTTTTCTCATCTCAGTAGGAAGAAGAAAATCTTAAATGAAAGCAAAGATTAAACTGTACATCAAATTAAAGGTCTCTGTTAGTAGAAAACAATACCAAAAATCCACCTCAAACAGGCAACTGAATCAGAAATATTTTCATTAACTTACACTTACGGGACCGTTAAATAATTTTTTAACAGACAAAATGAGGACAACGTGATAAAATAGTTTTGGTGTCCAGGAACAATGTCTCACCAATCTAATCTTCTTATGTAATTGTTAGAAAAATGTTGGGCCGTCACAAGACTTTAACTCAGTAAGGATAGTAAAGTCACGTGAAATTATTATACAAATTTTATTATATATAGGATTGGCAGAAAATTGTACTAAAACTTAAAGTCACGTGACTTCAGCGAAAACTCCCGTCTTGTTTTGATCAGTTAATATAATTTGCGCGTAGTTATGATACTTGGTAGCTTTAAGTGTGAGCATTTTCATTCTTTGCTCCTGTCTGGATTGCTCAGGGAACTTGCTATTACGTGCTACGTCTAGACTGCCTAGTCGCTTCCAGTGTGATAACAAAAACCTAAATACAAATTATAAAATAAATAAATTTAGACCGGGATCTGAAGGGGGGTTCAGTATGCACCTGACGAAATTTTATTTCTGATTATTGTTATAGGCACTATAGTCATGAAAAGCCATGTCATCGCCCCCCAGCGTGGTCGACATCGCCAGGAGGAGGGGGAATATGGTGGGGGAGCCGTTTATTAAAACGCTTATAACTTGAGAACCGTTCAAGATAAAACATTGAAAAAAGCGACAATATACTCCATAAAATATGAGCTTTAAAAAAGGTTATTATGTTTATAGTCGTATAGTTGTTGGTTTATAAGTAAAGAGCATTTTTATTGGTAAATGAACAAAAATTGTAATTCAAATAAGCAAAACCAATAGTTTTGTAATAAGAAAATCCCTAAATAGGTCAAATATAGACATTTAAATTATTAAAGTGCTTCAATAAATTTAAGAAAGTATGTCGAACAGTTAATGCTACTGTAGAGGTGTTTTATACGTAGCACTAATATATACAAGTGCTCCGCGTGCGCCACTGGCGACGAAAAACCCCACATTTTAAACCTTGTTCTAGTTTTTCCTAATGTTTAGTATGAAGGACTAGTTTAACAAAAAGAATCATTCAGTACTTTTTTAAAGAACAGTAAATTTACCACAATTTAAAATTAAAATCATCTTCCTGGGGATAATACTTTTCGAGTTGCAGCCATTCAAATTTCAAGCAAATTTTCCAAATTTTCAAAAATTGTTAGTTTTTAGATAGTATTTGTGCTTTTCACCGTGAAATAAGAGGTTTTCAGCAAAACTGATAAGACCTAACTTTAAAGTAGAGAAATACACTTGCAAGAAATAAATAATATTATGGAATGTAAAAAAAAAACTAAAGTAGTTGAAAAATGTAAGTTGTTAGTACTAGGGTACAGTTACATACAATAACATCAAATTACATTACATTAAAAAATTTATATTTAGCAAAATTAAAAATGTTATATAACATAATAAATACTTAAATATTATATTATATCCGGCACCTCTTTGAAGGGCTTGGGATTGAGGTAAGTTCTTTGTCTAATTCACTGCTCTTTCCTCCTCAGATGGTTGAAACTTGTCAACATTGAAAAGGGGAACCACTCCAACACTCTCTAGTACAGTCAAATTAGACCCAAACTGGAGAATAAAAAATAAAAAAAACAAAGGTCTGATTGTTTGAAGTTGTTTATTACTCTTTGCTCTGCTTAAGGTGAAAAGTACGAACATTTAAAGGTATATTTGTGTGGGGTCATAGACACACACTAGGAAAATATTTTGTACAATTGTAATTTTGAAGCGTAAAAGTTGACTAGGCCTAAGCCAAAACTGAAGTAAACTTCCAGTACACTAAGACATGCAAATTTTAAGGCGAAATTCTGTAGTTTAAGACGAAAGCAAAAGAAGCACGAAGACATAAGCTAAAGAACACACTTCATTCAGTTGAAATAAAATAAAGATTTTTAGATTTAAATCATTCATATTAAGTCATTTTAAATAAAATTTATTTTTAATATTTTTAAACTGAATGTATAAAATAACTAAATAAAGATTAATGTTATTAATATATTTTCCTTAAAGTAAGGGTAATTGATTAATAATAAGGTTTTTGTTAGAATTAATACACGCAGGTGAGATATTTTGTTTAAAGGTTCTGTGCATCATAAACATTGTAGACAAAGTCTATCAATATCCACTCAGGAAGGGAGTGCGGTGGGAGGTTTGGAGTGGTTGGAAGTTACAAAAAACAAGTTTTTTTGCTTTAACGTTTAAACCGTGGACTTTTTAACAATCAAATGGGAAAAATGTCGCTTAAGAAAATATTTGCTTTAAGACAATATAATTATGAGCTATATATTCCATGTTAAGGAAAAAATAAGAAAAAACCCCAAAAATTTAAAGTCATGTTAGAAACTTAAAATTTGGTACGAAGCCTCTTTTTAGCCTAAAAATGAAGTAAACAATTTTCTCCCTCCTTGCCTCTGATAGAAAACAGTGCTTTTTAATAAGAAAATTCGAATAAAAAAAAATCGTCATGCAATGTCGACAAAAATTTTGGAAATTGATGATATTGACCTACATTTTGATACGTTTAGCACTTCCTCAATGATACCTCTTTTGTGACCTTGGAGAGGCAGTTGTGGTGGTTAAAAGGCCAGACAATTCGTTTGACAAAAAAAAAACGTATTCGGAGTGGTCTGGACCTAGCGTTATTATTTTTTTTTTTTTTTTGTGATAGAACAACATAAATGCAATTTAAATACACAATTTAAAAAATTCAAAATTTAAAAAAAACTTGGTTAGGCCAAAATTACAGTAGCCAAATGTCCGGCTTTTACATAACTAAAATACCACTACTTTAACTTGCAGCACTATTTTAAAAAGCATTATTTTAATGCCAGATACATATTACAATGAAATCCTCATCGTCAAAAAAAAAAAAATAATAATAAATAATAATAAAAATTGGGACAGTGATTATTATGTACAAATCATTAACTGAAAGAACTTCCAATTTTTAATAAATGAGATAAGGTATCACGCACTATATTTATTTTTATAGTGGATATGTGAAGTAGAATTTTTTAAATTGTGTATTTAAGTTGCATTTATGTTGTTCTACCACCCAAAAAATTTTTTGACGCTAGATCCAGATCACCCCGTATATTGGGAAACTAGGCAACATTTCTAGCAGTCATTAAATGTAGAAGTTGTTGTGTACATCAAGATATTTAATTTAAGAGCATGAACTTCCTCCTAAGTGCTGTAGAACACAAGTAATGTTAAAAACTATCATTAAAAATAAAAAAGCAGGTTCGAGTTTCCTAAACAAACTGGCATAAGAAACACCACTGAATAAAGTATTCCGTAAAAAAATTTAACTAAGTTCTTTGTCTAAAACTTTCTCACAAACGAATTACCTGACAAGAAAATAAATAAACTTCCTCACAGGTCAAATAATCTATCACTACGCAATGTAAACGTAAATAAACAAATGTAACATTTAATTAAACATTACTGTAGAATGGTAAACTAATTCTGTAAAGGTTGGCGAAGAATCAATTTTGCAATAATATTCAACCGATTCTAACAGGGTAGCGTTAAAGCGCTGCGTTTTTAAGAGAAGCTCCGTTTAAGTGTAGAACACACATTATTTCTATGGTTAGTTGCAAAATATCTGCTGGGAAAGAACCTCTGACCCTACACGCATAGAACAAAACAAAGTAATATCGTTGACATAAGAGTTTTAAATATGTCTTTAATAAATTAATAATGATGAATAATCTATACTAATAGTTTTTCAAAATTAAAAACAAACAGTACATTTGTAATTACAGTAACTATTATTAAAATGACTGGATTTAGTCTATACCAGCTTTTGCAGGTTTTATTAAAAATGTGCGTTTTTTTTTATAAATATTAATGAAATTGTGTAAAGCTAGATGAATAGTAATTATGCATAATCGTACTTTAAGTAGGCTACATAAAAATGCTAAAAAAGAATGAAATATCAGTTGTTTTATTGCTTGTAGGGGACATACAACGTGATTAACTGGAATGCCGTCGACGCGTTGCTAACTGCGAATGGGTTCTTTCCTTACAATACTTACAAGATAGAATTAAGTATAGTTGAATCTGGAAAGAAAGTTGGCTGCTCAGTATTTGAACTTGACGTCGTACCAAAGCTGTAATGTTGGCGGCACTTACACAAAATGTATTCGCAATATTGTAACTGTGTGATATTATAAATAATCTCCATGTATATCTTGAAAACGCAGGTTTTATTGATTTCAACATTTTCCTTTTCCTCCTTCGGTCTCACCATAAGAGTCACTGCGATAGCTCATCTTTCCTATGTAAATTTTCTAATAAGAAGTCTTTATTTTTAAGCGACATTAGGATCATTATGATACATTGCTCCCATAATACATACAATATATATACTGGAAGAATTCTCGTGTGTGGTTCCTCTCCGAACCCTTTTTCGTATATTAAATAATCGTGTAAATATAAAGAGCCAGTAGGATTTGTTGGGCAATTGGTGACTGTGAATCAGGGTAAATATCAGGAAGTTTCACCTTGGAGTGACAAAATCATCTAATTACTACAGGATCTACAGTAGTAGTTTCCCATCAACTCTTTAACACCATCATTCGGAAAACCTGTGGAACGACTTTGGTTGCGATGGTAATGATGTGACCCAGTGGGCAGGTATTTATACATAACTGTAAAAATACATCATTCCTTCATAATACATAATTAATAATTGGGGATGTGTACATAACTGTACAAAGACATCAATCCTTTATAATACATAATTGACAATAGTCCATCATTCACAAAACTCACTAGATTCATAATGCAAGTTGGAAGTAAAGAATACGTGTACAATCGTAGCTAATGTCGGAATCGTAGAACAAGCGTCTCCGGCACTTCCTGATGGGAGTAATTGACCAGGATGCAGTATCTTGGGACAGGTAGTCTATTGGAAGAAGGTTCGCCGATTAGACTGCGTGTGTGGGGTTCCTCTCCGTACTCTTATGCAGCCATTAAATAACAGTGTAAATATAAAGAGCCAGTAGGATATGTAGGGTAATAGATTAGCACCGAAATAAAACAAAGTAATTAGAAAGAAAGTTTTTCTTTTAACGCGGACCTTCATGCCCCCTTTTCAGCTCGGATGCCATCCTAATAGCTCCGGAGTTGAAGAGGACCAAGGACTCAAGCGGAGACGTAGGGTCACAATTGATGTGAGAAGGTTTCCAGTGCGCCAGGGTCACAATTAGTGTGAGAAGGTTTCCTGTGCGCCAGGGTCACAATT
>JAGFPH010003846.1:74632-86082 GCA_018207615.1 Philaenus spumarius | reverse complement strand
TTTCCTGTGCTCCAGGGTCACAATTAGTGTGAGAAGGTTTCCTGTGCTTCAGAATCACCATTTTTGTAAAAAGGTTTCCAGTGCGCCAGGGTCACAATTAGTGTGAGAAGGTTTCCTGTGCGCCTGGGTCACAATTAGTGTGAGAAGGTTTCCTGTGCGCCAGGGTTACAATTAGTGTGAGAAGGTTTCCTGTGCTCCAGGATCACAATTAGTGTGAGAAGGTTTCCTGTGCTTCAGAGTCACCATTTTTGTAAAAAGGTTTCCAGTGCTCCAGGGTCACAATTAGTGTGAGAAGCTTTCCTGTGCGCCAGTGTCACAATTAGTGTGAGAAGGTTTCCTGTGCGCCAGGGTCACAATAAGTAAGAGAAGGTTTCCTGTGCGTCAGGGTCACAATTGGTGTGAGAAGGTTTCCTGTACGCCAGGGTCACAATTAGTGTGATAAGGTTTCCTGTTCGCCAGATTCACAATTGGTGTGAGAAGGTTTCCTGTGCGCCAGGGTCACAATAAGTGTGAGTAGATTTCCTGTGCCCCGGGGTCACAATTAGTGTGAGAAGGTTTCCTGTGCGCCGGGGTCACATTTAGTGTGAGAAGGTTTCCTGTGCGCCGAGGTCACATTTAGTGTGAGAAGGTTTCCTGTTCGCCAGGGTCACAATTAGTGTGAGAAGGTTTCCTGTGCGTCAGTGTCACAATTAGTGTGAGAAGGTTTCATGTGCGCCAGGGTCACAATTAGTGTGAGAAGGTTTCCTGTGCGCCGGGGTCACAATTAGTGTGAGAAGGTTTCCTGTGCTCCAGGGTCACAATTAGTGTGAGAAGGTTTCCTGTGCGCCAGAGTCACAATTTTTGTAAGAAGGTTTCCTGTACGCCAGGGTCACAATTAGTGTGACAAGGTTTCCTGTGCACCAGGGTCACAATTAGTAAGAGAAGGTTTCCTGTGCGCCAGGGTCAATATTGGTGTGAGAAGGTTTCCTGTGCGCCAGGGTCACAATTGGTGTGAGAAGGTTTCCTTTGCTCCAATGTCTCAATTGGTAACCGAATTGGTAATATAACTAAGTCCACTCAGTTTTTGACAGGTGCAAGCAAGGGACGAATACGTTTCGTTTTTTTAACGGCTGCACGCTTACCTAGCTCAAGGTTCGAATACATTTGTTTAGTGCTTAGATAATGGAAATAGATGGAAACTTCAAAATCTGCGGCTGAAGGTCGAACAAAAAGAGTTGTTTTAATTAAAAAACAATACATGAAAGGTATGAGTTTAGGTTCGCGTGATTTCTTTTCAACACAGCTGTTTAATTATGCATTCTATCACCATGCGAAGGTCGTATTCAAGGTCATTCCTGTCTGTTGTAGCGCAATTAAATATGTGAAATGGAAAACTAAATTTATTTTAGAGTGTTCACTATACTAACATGAAAAATTTATTTTTGTCATTGAACTGAATATTACCCAGGGCTCTATAACATAGAGCCCTGATATTACCAGTCCCCCCCAAAAAAAAATATGTTAGGGTCATTTACGAAATTTCCAAACGTCACTCGTTTTGACAAGGGTTTTTATTGGACCTAAATTTAAACAGTCCTACAAGAAATTTCAGGTAAACTTGTTAACACCAAAAAAGTCTCGGCTCTAAATTATACACAAATTAATGTTGTTATAAATAGTTTTTAACTCTATATCGAAGATAGTCATATCTAAAACTAATTCAGAAATGTATGTATACTGTTGCTATAACTTTTGTCTTTTCTTATTAAGAGAAAACAAAATCTGGAATAAAAAAATGTATCAATAATTATGTAATAGATAATGTGATTATTTGTGAATTTTCTTTCGTATCTCTAGCTCGAATCCTGTCAAATCCTGTCAAATCCTGTCATTTTATTACGTTGAGATTTGCAGTTTATATTACAGATGTCGATATTACAAGAGGACAATGAGAACTAAGGTGAAAGA
Organism: Philaenus spumarius; assembly: GCA_018207615.1. NCBI lineage: Eukaryota > Metazoa > Arthropoda > Insecta > Hemiptera > Aphrophoridae > Philaenus > Philaenus spumarius. Next base: position 84,135 of record JAGFPH010003846.1, on the reverse strand, counting down.
TGTTTATGAAAAGACACATTCTTATTCAGCAAATTTTCATTGAGATTGGAATAAACGCGATTCAAAATAAGTTGGGACTTGATTTGACAGATCTTGTACAATTCATTTATCTGAAACTTTTTTGACAGCTGCAAGCAAGGGACGAATACGTTTCGTTTTTTTAACGGCAGCACGCTTACCTAGCTCAAGGCACAGATAAAAGAATTACTACAGATGTCTAACTGTATTAGATAAGTGGTTGCGGGCGAGAGGTTAGGGGGGAAAGAGGGGATTGTTCACATTTTACTCACTAGATTGCTCGCCTAGTAGCGCTATGCTAGATCACTCCCTTCGGCTAGGTGACAATGTCGAGTCTATCGAGTCTAGGATTGTAACGTGCGCCCCTCCACTCTTCCCCCAGATCTTCCCCTTCCGCGGGAGTACCCCCCGAGTATAGCACGCCAGCGCTAACTGGATCTGGGTGTTAGTACTACGACGAACTAGTGCAGCACTTTCGAACACACAGTCAGCTATCTGTAATAATTCTTTTATCTGTGGCTGGACAGAATATGTTATTGGCTCGAGCAATAAAGTATTTGCTGGCATGCAAACTCCGAAGAAGGTATAAGATTGCTTGCCATTTAATGTTATAGTGCAGCTCGGAATAACGTGCATTGTTAATTATTTTAACTATTGCGATATTGTTATCAATGACATAAAAGTCCAATTGTCTAACAAATGTCAGTGTGCTAAAATTTATTGTTAATGTTTCATTTTCGACAATACGTCTTGTTAAGAAATATTATAAATAATTTAAATTCTGAAAGTAATTTTTTATTGCCTCTATGTCTGGCAGAAAGATTTGTTTTTGCTTACGTAAATCCTACCGTCACAAGAACTGATGTGTTTAATACATTATTCACTATGACATAATAAAGGCTTTGAAATTCATTGAAGTGGTGTTTGTAACCCATCAATGATCGAGTTCAGTACAAGAAGAAGGTTTTGGGTTTTGCAATCGTTTTGGGTAGTTTCGGGCGTTCGGGCGGTTTTGAATGCTTTTAGGATGTTCCTAAATGTGTGGGTTTTATTAGTTTATGCTTAATATTCTGTATAGCATAAGTTATTTTTAGTTATACTCGCAAAAATAGTTATATTTTTGCCCTCTACTCGCTCAGCTCGGCAATCCCCACTCCACTTCCGGGGCCCCGTACTACTTTATTTTTGCTTTACTTTTTCGACTTGAATTCGACTTCATGAATTGTGCGCCTGGAAGTTATGCAGTACGTCTCACCAACGCAACACACGGCGCCTGGAAGTTATGCAATGGTCACCGCTACGCAATACACGTATTTAATCTATTCTTATTACTTTATAATTATGAGAAGAAGAAGTAGAAACACTTTTTTATATAAGAGAGATTTTATTTTGAAGATAAATTTATATATATTTAATTTTCCCAGTTTTTTGTTTTAGAAGTGATTATTATTTATATGTTGTATTTGTTTTGTTAATATTTGTGATTAGTGTTAATTTGGATGTATTTATTATTTTTGTATTATGTTATTCGAGATTAAATGGAGAGGACTCAATGATCGCCTCACAAAATAAATTAACTTTTTTTTTATTATTATTAGACTATTACGCACCCTCAGTCTATAAAGGGAACGGAGATACCCATTCTGCTATTGGCTGATGATGTTGTTATACCTTCGATGTCAGTAGTCGGTTTGCAGAGGGGTCTAAGTGTACTGGGAAATTATTGTAAATCGTGGGGTTTAAAAGTAAATGTAGAGAAAAGCCAGATAGTAGTTTTCAAAAAAGGGGGAAACCAGCGAGAGCAGAACGATGGCACTATGGGGGTTAAGAAATGAAAGTAGGTAAACAAACAAAATATTTAGGGTTTTGGCTAAGTAGCAATGGCGCTTGGAACCATCATATAACTATGACAAAGGGTAAGATAGCGTTTATAACAATGAATAAAATAATAAAAAAGTTACCAACTATAAGTTTGGCGCTATTGAAAACCCTATTTAATTCTTTAGTAAAATCGGTGTATTTATATGGAGGGGAAATGTGGAGTTGCGAAACTAATGTTAGGGAGCTGGAAACAATTCAAAATGATTTTGCTAAGGCTGTGATGAATGTGCCTAGAAGCGCTGCGAATTGTGCCGCGAGATGGGAACTAGGCATTCTTCCGGTTCAGGCTGGGCTAATAGAACATAGTCGTTGCTCGAGTAGGTACTGTACAAACAAGTAGATACTTTTTCACGTTTCATTAGTTATTAATTTATTAAAACTATAGTTTAGACTAAGAAACTTTGGCAAAAACAATGTGAGATAAATTGAAAGAAACAAATCCCTTTGTCTTAAAAGATACTTAAGCCTCGACTAAAGTAGGGCAAAGGGAGTTATTAACACCATTTTCTCCCCTAATATGGGGTGAGAAGATTTGAAAGGGGACTTATATTGCGGTGCCTGAAGTCTAAAGTGTGGCGCCTGCAATATTTTTCAGTCTGCTTACGATTAATTATTTTGAACAACAGAAAAAGTTGTACACATTTTAAGACTATTAAATATCCATTTAAAAGTCATTTCCTTCTGAACATCAGATTCTTCACACTTAAAATTGGTAATCTAAATAAATTGTAATGAAATATTCAAAATTCACTAACTTATCCACTTGAAATTAGTCTATTACTATAATTCATCGAAGGACGTTTAATTATATCTTCTTAGCACAAATTTGCGTTGTTACGTTGATAGCAATACTGTTACACATTGTTTAAGCTATTTTCTCAGTTACTAATCATAATCCATTAATTTTAAAGTGGGCCAACTACTGTTTGCTTTATTTCCGACTACCTACCTGAACTCTATATACAAGGTGTATCAGGAAGAAACGGAAAGAATTGCAGGACGTGTTCTACTGGTGAAAATAATGAAAAAAGTTCCTATAAACATAGGTCCTAAAACGCTTCGTTTTCCAGATATCCGCCATTTTGTTTTTTGTACAAAATAATTCGTATCTAGAGAACGGTTTTACTGATTGAGTTCAAACTTGGCATAAAGTTTAAGCTGTCAATGATATACCTAAAAAAAAAAAAAATAAACGATTAAATTCAATGCTTATCATAATCCAATATATTGAAAGTGGGTCAACTACTGTTTGCTGTAATTCCGCCCTATTAACTTAAATCTATATATATAGTACGTTTTTTGGAACACATCTTCTTAGCACAATTTTGCGTTTTTAAATTGTAATAATAACGTTGCCTAATTTCTAAGCTATTTTATTTGTTCATAATAATCCAATAACTTATATTGAAAGTTGGTGAACTTCTGCTTTATTTCTCTCCTCTTACCTTAACACCATGACCATGGTAAGACGTTTAAAATAGTTTTAAATATTTATGTATTTTTATTTTAAATTTGTTTTTGATTCCGAGCAATTATATTTTTCAATTATTGTTATAGAGTGTTTCTCGTTTAGAGTCATGGCATACGTCTCCTATACTTTGACTCAGAATTAGTATTGCCTGTAGGAAAATAGGTAGTTTGTCCTTTATCCTTCTTTGAAGTTTATCCTTCTAGTGTAAACAAAAGTCTTCATTTTTTACACCCTCGTAACCACCATGCGCCTCGACCCAGTCTAATAAACCTGGTGCCTCCCAACCATAGCCTCCTACTCTCCAGCAAAGTTTCCACTATTGGAACAGAGTTTTAAATGTTCCTATTTGTTTCCTTCAATACTTCCCTATCGAGGTTCCATCTAGCACAATGGAAGAAAGTGTGCTCTATCGTGTAAGTGCTGCACAATATGTGATATTGTATATCTCTGATTTTGAAATAATATAGATATGCGCCGAAGTCTCCATCCAGCTGTGTGATGTAGTAATCCATATCATCAAAGCGCCGAAATACCCAAGTCCTCAGGTCCGAAATAAATATTCTGGTCCGATTGCTGGTACCATGATATTATCTGCAATCAACAATTTATCCAAGGTAATTCCATAGCTCGATGAACCAGTGTTGAAGTCTTGAAACAAGTTATGTTCGTATCTATCACGTAAAACATTCATACAATATTGAATTACTTTTAAATGGTTTAACATTTTAAATAATATAGCACTGTTTGAATTTGATTTGTTAAAAAAATATGAATAATTCAATCTTGCAGCTGAGTTGAACGAATTTATAAAGTTAAATTAATATGTTTGTTTTAAGGTTCCAATCAACTATATGAGAAACTATTGTCTGCTCAGGACGGTTTTAAATACAGTTGCACCTCGAACTGAGACCTTGGATTATAAACTGCGCCTTGCGAGTTTGTACATCGACCTGGCGTCCACGGATCATAAGCTGCCACGTGGATTCGAACCTGGTACTTTTATAGAATTTTACATTTTGATCGATTTTTAGGGAACCTGACCGTCTATAAGGTCGTGTAAAAACAATTTTGTAAATAATCTCCTACAATTATTGAAGTGTACACTTCTATAGGCGCACCTCGTCTAAAAATTGCGAATGGTGAATCGGATTTTCCGTCACGCTTTTTCCGTCTCCCTATCCTCTACTATATTACATAGTACACATGTGTATATAGCAGATTATATAGTTTACTTCTTAATACCTCTGAAATGGACATTGTGCTTCCTCATTTCATAAATTGTGTTTTTATTCAATATTTTCTATACGTTTGAAGTGTAAGTCAGAATATCACCATAGAAGTTTAAACTTCTACCGCGAGGTTTTAAGCAACATAGAATTTTTTTGTAGATGACACCCCAAAAAATTTAATTCTAGTACGAAAAATCTCAAAATATTTCAACTTACCGTCAAAAAACGTTCTTTCGGTTTTTTGGTTTTTTCAAATGACATAGAAATCTGGACGAAATCGGACGTAAAATGCGTATGTTAGAGTGTGAACACATATATATATAACGATTTTAATGACACCATAAAACGTGTTCTGGAGACAATTATCGGTGCTCATTCAACAGCCCCGGCACTAGTCTGACAACAAGAGCCAGCAATAGCTATAAGATCACAACATTTTGATTGTATTTGCTCAAGGAAAACGACTTAAATGTCATAAATAATAAATAACTAAAGCTTATAACAAAAACGAATCAAAAGAGCTAAGCCAACATACAAAGTGCATAAGATGTATGATAGGTTAAGTAGCGTAATATCCTCAGCTTCTTGAAATCTCAGCTGTCTGGATTTATATAAATACATAATGAGATGAGCTTATGCAGGATTTATAGATAAGTTGAACTACTTTATGAGGCAATAATAAATTGCTTTACCTAAACAAAGTTATCCCTAAGTAAAGACACTATATCTGCATTATTTTTAAATCTAATTTATCCGCTTTATAAATACGAAAGCCATTACATTGCAGACTAAGTTTATTTTGTAGGACAGTAAATTTATAAATAATAATTGTATTTTACTGGAAAAATTGTTCCGTCTTAAATAAAGAATTGTAAATAATTGTCCTGTCTGTTTTAAAAACACTATCTGTAATATTTTAATTTAATCATTTCCAACGAATCAATTTTATGTTGAAAATAGGTATTTTTTGGAAAATACTCACTTCAATAAAGAATCAATACTGAATGGATAGCAGGGATCCTACTGGATAAAATATGAAGAATCGGAAACTCAGTTAACGTTAATTCGGAAGGACGGCGGAACTATATCAAACGGTTACATATTTTGAAAGATTTCTTCGCTTAGTTTTATAACTTTACAACGATGAATTAATTTTAATTTTTAGATAACACTACCTGACCCGTGCGAAGCATTCGCATTCTAACTTACTTAAATCCCACTTAATTAAAGTACACACCGTATAGCTGGGTATTGTTATCATCAGTGTTGCCAACGCCAGGAAAATATCCCTACAACTTACTTGATCTTTCATCACTGTTACTTTCGGATTCTTTATTTAATAGTTTTTTTTTCGTGTAATTGTATTTTGTATATTTTTCCTGTGTAGCGGTTAAGGAAAGCTTTAAAATGATGCCTCATTCATCTAATTTGATGATGTATTATGGAAGTTATGGCGTACCGACAAAAAAATGGCCTTGAGAAATAATATATGTGATTTGGAAATTTTGTTGATGCTTATTAATTTAAACGGAAAAGTATTTGTCTTCTTTTGTTAACTGCTACGGCAATCGAAACGTTTACTAATTGCCTATGACTTTTTAAACTTTTTATAGGTAGTGTGTTAAACCCAATGTGGTTATGCAAAGAAAATGAAATATTATTTGTCCATAAGGTATTGATTTTGAACGCTAATGGTTAATTTGTTTAAAATTATTTTCTTAAATAGTAAGATCCCGTAAAAAATCACGCGAAGATTCATTTGGTACCCATGAGGCAAAATATAACTCCAAAATATTAAGTTTAATGTATTATAAAAGTAATATAGGCTAGGCTATATAACTTGTTTTAAGGTTAGAAATCGATGAAAATGTGTATAGATTTTTTTTTAATTTGTCCTTCATAAGAAACTACGTGCCTACAAACGACATACTATGTCTAACACTGTATATGCAGTGAAGGATTTTCATCATGGTAAATATACCGAGCCTCCACTTACACATTTCACTGAAAGACCTGAAATACATTTTGGAAAACAAAACAAAGGATCATACATTTTGATCATAGGAATAGATAAATCATTTATTCATAACTGTATCATTGCTAACTTTAAAAATCACTTATACGGAAATTAACAGAAGTACAAACTTTTGCGATTCTATTAAAATAGCAATAATTCACACAAATAGCCCAAGATAGTGATGGTTAAAATTATTATCTATATATATAAAACCCAAATCCACTGACTCACTGATCACGATTTCTCAAAAACTACTGAACGGATTGGAACAAAATTTGGTATGTAGCTTCCTCTAGGGCCGTAAGTGCTCTCTAAGAAAGGTTTTTAAAAAATTAGAAATTTTAGGGGTGTTTGGGGGGCTCAAAGTTACTAAATCACGATTTCTCTAAAACAACTGAACGGATTGGAATGAAATTTGGTACTTAGCTTCCTCTAGGGCCTTAGGTGCTGATAAGAAAGGGTTAAAAAAATTCTAAATCTTAGGGAGGGGTTTGGGGGTCAAAGTTACTAAATCACGATTTCTCCAAAACCAATGAACGGATTGGAACAAAATTTGGTATGTAGCTTCCTCTAGGGCCATAGGTGCTCTCTAATAAATATTTTTAAAAAAATTTACATTTTAGAGGGGGCTTGGAATGGGGTCAAAGTTACTAAATCTCAATTTTTTTAAAACACCGAACGGATTCGAATGAAGTTTGGTATGTAGCTTTCCCTAGGGCCATAGGTGCTCACTAAGAAAGGGTTTAAAAAAATTCGACATTTTAGGGAAGTTTTGGGGGTCAAAGTTACTACAAATCCCCATAAGAAATACATAGTGTAATATACCAGTTGTCTTAAAACTCCCACCCTATATTATTTTTTGTATTAATGGAAATAGATAGATTTGCTTTGGGGATTGTTAACATGACCAAAAATGGAGTTTTTTTGTTGTATCGTAAATTTGAACCCCTCCCCCAAAAATGGGATATTTTGGTGGTAGGTCGAAAATTTTAAATGAGAACCCATATTCATTGACACCTCATTTTAAAGGCCTCGGTAGAAGAAGAAGATTGGCGCCAACCTTAGGTCTTTATATAGACTCTATCCAACATAATGGCCAATCAAGGTTGTAATTTTTCCTCATTTAAATAACATTGAAATGTTAAAGATGATACATCTGTTATTTATTACAAGGGTTTAACTAGTACATAGTGATTAGTATAAAAAACAGTAAAGCTAAGCCTTCTGGAATTTCCAGGTACTGGACTTTTTACTATTAGGAGTCGACAAACATGCACAGTTATGAATAACAAAGCAAGGTTGTATCAACCCAAAGTCCAGTACTTTAAAAAAATACCTGTTAACAATTTAACAGTATGTTAACATTCCCCAAAGCAAATCTGTCTATTTCCATTAATAAAAACAATAATAAGGGGGAGGGACTTTTAAGACAACTGGTATTTATTGATATAATATATAACTTCCATTTGTCTATCCGTGCAAAGCCGGATCTTGCCAGTTATTAGTTTTATATTTGTAGGCCTAAGTTGTTGTTTATTGCCGTCATGAATGATGTAAACGAAGAGGGTTGTGAAAATACATACATTTTCAACATCAAAGTAAATCATGTACCACGTTCAGCCTACATTAGTTTTATAACTCACAATATAAAAAAACAAACAACATCCATACTTCAAGTTTGTTTTGATTAAAGTAGGAAACTTGTAAACATAACCCCAAAGTATAATCTAAGCTAGTTTTTGTAGTATTACAGATGATGAGAGAGAAATCAGCTGTTATATGTCTGAAGTGGCGTTTATTGTTGACAACTGCTTGATAACGTAACGTATATTTATAATGATATCAAATCTCATGAATCACACAATGACCTATAACTTAAAGATTGCCAATTCACAAAAGCAAAAACAAACCTAGCCTAGGCCTAGCCTACTTCAACCAAGATCACAATAAATTATACCACACTTTTATATAGCACTTTTCCATCTTCTATTAACACACAATAAAATTCACTAACAAGCATTAACACCAATTCTTTAATCACAGTTATCCAGCGTGAAGATCAGAAATCGTATTAAACCCAAACTAGGTTATACCAATGTAAACAAACATCTCAACATATGATCGATAGTAAAGGTTGCGATTCGAAATTATGTTATAAGAAAATCTAAATACAACCAATAGAACATAATATAGATATGTGTAACATAAATAAGTGTTCAGTAAAACAATGTTAATTAAAGTAAAAGTATTAGTATTTATTTGTAAAGAGATTGTAAAACGAAAATAACATAACGATTTAGCATTTAACCATTAACACACTAGAGTAGGCCGGCTTGATACTAAGGTCGCGGTTTAATACATAATTTTATTTTACTAATATAATGGTAATTTTAACCAATATGGCATAAATTTAAAAGAAATATTAATGTGCTAAATAAATACTCATGTTACACGCGAATATGCGATATTCACACAAGAAACGTTATAATCTTATAATACATGGAGCCTAACGAAATGAACTACAACCGACCAATCGGAGATCAGATGTGCAACAAAAGGAAATGAAATGAGCAATACCAAGACCCCCATAGGAGACAATTGAAAAAATGACCTAACTACAGCCTAGTTCGAAAGCATTCTACAGCCAGGAGTCCAGATATGAAGATGTGTTTTTTTTTAATTCCGATATTTATTCAGTTAAAAATAAAAGTGTTACATGAAACAAAACCGTTTAACATTGAACAGAACTTGGTATATTCTGTATACTTTATAAAGAACTAGCTGACCCGTACGGCGTTGCCCGTGGTGGTTGGTATTATCAGTCTTTTTAACGTAATTGTATTCTTTTTAAGTGTTCAGTCAGTGAGTGGTATTTGGCTTTTATATA
>JAGFPH010003846.1:56446-67416 GCA_018207615.1 Philaenus spumarius | reverse complement strand
TTTTTTTACGGCATTGGAAAAAAGGGTAGTAAATGTCTAAAAATCTAAAAACTTTTCAATTAGTCCGTTGTTTTTTTAAATATATTTATATCACGTAAATTCTGTAGAAAGGGTGGGAGACAGGTAACTAGTCATATTCCGTTAGCTTGGAAACAAGCCAACCACCGTTTGTTTTACTTCCATCCCCCTCCCCCATTCAATTTCGCAAAAGATATTTAAAGCTGTGACTTCAAGCCGAGATTCGAACCTGGGATCTTCTGATCAGGTGCACCACGCTTTAACTCGGCAGGAGCTTGCCATACTAAACATGATAAATTAACACCTCTTTTTTATGTGTAAAAACAAATACATCAGCACCATCTAGTACTGGTTATAACAAGCTTGTTTTATTTTCACCTAAGCTGAATCTTAGCGAGAGATGAGTTGAAAGAATAGCGAAACATAAATAATGTCGCCATATTGCCTGTCTAGCCCCTTCTATCTCGGTATTGTATGCATACTGTAACAAGCCAATATTTCAACCAGGTATAGTTTAGAGTTTTCGGTTATTTCCCCGAAAGTTAGTTTTTAACTTTATACTTGAAACTATTGCTAAAAATATAAACATTACTATACATTTTTATATATCACTGTAAAGTGCAGCTTCCAAAGTAAAATCTATACTAATATTAAAAAGAGGTAAAATTTGTTTGTTGTTTGTTTGTATGGAATCTCTGGAATTACTGGACCGATTGAAAAAATAGTTTTACTTATAAAAATCTACACTATCCCTGAGTAACATAGGCTGGAATTCATTTTGATAAATCCCTTTTTTATTTCAATCTTTGTAAATTTAGGTTGAAAAAATCTTATGTTAGGCCTAAACTGATTAATCATCACATGTATTTACATTTATTTCCATAGCAACCAATTTAATAAAATAACATAAAACAGCTGATTTAAAACTTTTTAAAGCAATGTTTATTTTATTTCTAACTTTTAGGTTAGGTTTTTATTAAAGTGTAGACCTGAGACTTGCTAGTTCTTTTAACATTTATTATAACTGCTGTTGTAAAATATACGAAATAATTTGATTCGAACATTTAACATTATTTACCATCTTAGCTTTGTGGTTATTATTAATAATTATTATAAAGAGGTAAAATTTAGTTTGTTTATTTGTTTGTATGAAGTGGGTAATCTTTAAAACTACTAAACCGATTGAATAAAATAGTTTTACTAATAAAAACTACACTATCCTTGAGTAACATAGGGTAGAATTCATTTTGATTAAATGGTTAAAACAACCCTTAAAACAATAAATATCAAGTGTTATACTTTCCTTAAAGCTAGAGAGCTGAAATTTTGTACATTTATTTCTTACAAGATAGGCCTACATATAAAAAGTAAACTAGATTTGCATTTTGTGCCATGCTGCTAAGGGTGAAAATGTTGTAAGAACCCATAAAACAATAAAAATGTATTGTTATATTTTCCTTAAAGTTAGTGAGCTGAAAATTTGTACATTTATTTTTTACAACATACATATAAAAAAGTATCGCGGATTGACATTTTGTCGCGTGCTGCTAAGGGGTGAAAATGTAGTAAAAATGTTGTTTATTCACCGTTACATCCTAATTAAAACAAATAAGACATATTAGAATTTAAAGGTAGAGGCTATTTGTATAAAATAACCTGTTTGCATTTGCTTCGACGCGTAGGTCACCGCGGAGGTTGGCGAGCGAAGCGATCAGGGGGCGGAGCCCTCTAGTATTTAATAAAACTCTCAGAACTGTCGAAAATATTTTGTACTATCGGACTGCACTTAACTGACATGAAAATGTGTAACAGACAAATTAACAGCAATTTATTTACTCTGTAGTAGCGTACTATTATTTAGTATAAAGAATATCCGATTGGCACAGTGGTTAAAGGCGCTCTCCTGTCTGCTATAGTTTAGCTGGAACTTGCAACATTCAGTTTACTTGTCCGTGCGGTGCTTCCCGTCCATGTTAGTCTGGCTAATTGAATTCAGTAAAGGAAGACGGCAGCTTTTATCTCTTCATTGCTGATCAAATGAGAGTAAATAGGCTTATACAGGTACCACTATCTCAGAAACCGTTAGGCACCTATAAGCATGAAAACTTCGGTAGTTATTTAACAAGTACGTGTTGAGTCACTGTAGCAGAACTATACAAATACACTAAATAGTTTATAAAAATACGTTTTGTTAATATTTACAATTTAAAAACTCCAATTTATATTGAATACTAGCTGACCCGTACGGCGTTGCCCGTGGTTGTTGGTATTTTCAGTCTTTTTGACGTAATTGTAATTCTTTTTAAGTGTTCGTTGATTACCTGTGCGTATCCTACTGTGGTCATGAAAAAAAGTCTACGCTATTTAGGAAAGCACTGAAAATTGTATTCCTGTAAACTACTATCTAACACGAAAAAACTTTAAATATATCGTTTTATTTTTAGTTTTTACTAAGTTTGACTTTCACTTAATTTCATTGACAATGTTGCGAGCACCTACGGCCTTAGAGGAAGCTATGTACCAAATTTCATTCAAATTCGTTCTTATAGGGATTTTTAGTAACTTTGACCCCCTCCCCAAACCACCCTAAAATTTCGAATTTCTTTTAACCCTTTCTTAGCGAGGGTTTAAATTAGCTAGGGTCGTAGAAAAGATATTTGAATCACTTTTTAACATCCGCTTTAATTTAGGATGTAACAAACTGGTTCAAAATTGTAATTTTAAATGTATAGGCCTAATTAATTAGTATATAAGATATATTGTATATTTATTGTTTAGTATTTAAATATACAATATGCAGTTTATATCAAAATAACGCTACGAATGTGATATTTTAATGGCATTTAGTTTAATTCAGATGGTTTGTTTAGTTTTCAATAAAATATGTTTAAACTCGTGTATGTTTATGGTTATGCATGGTGTCAAATAATTTGTTTGTTATTATTATTATTGATAGCGAAAATATGTTTTGAAAAGTATTAAAAACTTCATAGTTATGATATATTTTATATAAACAATATTTTAAGCAGCATATCTCTAAGTAAGCCTATATAGATATTTAATAACCAATGTTTGAGTTGAATTATAATTCTGTAAGCATTTTTATTTTTGTTTGTTTATAATTTTTCAATCTAACCTTAAAAAGCTGTTGGTTTTGAAGAGTATTAAAGTGATTATAAATTTGCTAAGTAATGTTGCTATGGTAATACATCTAAACAAACATAAGCTTTTTATACGAACAGCTGTTTTTGTGAGCTATGGTTTTGAGATCATACAATAAATGCTGTTCAGTTTCTTCCAAATTTGAAACTTTTTCGGGAAACTTTTCAAACTTTTCTTTACGTATAAACCTTCTATGAACTACTACAAACATTTTAAGACCAAAAATAGCCAAATCGGTCCAGCCGTTCTCGAGTTTTAGCGAGATTAACGAACAGCAATTCATTTTTATATATATAGATTCTCATTAATAATTAAGGGATAAATTAGTATTCCATAAAACGAATCTGGTAAGGTATTATTATGTGGTAGTGAATTCTGTGAATTGGCGTGTAGTAATATCATTTTTTTGGGTAACACTTCTTGAAATAAATGTAACTAAAGTTAAAAAAAAAACCATATTCAGAAAAACATTTAATACATCAGAATCCACCAGGACAATAACTTTCATCTTCCTCATCTTAATTTTTCCTCTTTCATAATCTCCTCTTGACTCTTTTCTTCTTCGGTCGCTTTATCAGATTTTCTTATGCGCTCAGAGTCAAATACATGTGTTATGTAACTTATGTTATTGTATTCACACGACATTAAGTAACTCTTATGGATTTAAAACCCCTTGGCGTCTCAACAAATACAAACATATTATTGCATACTCTGACATTCTCACTCAAATGAAGATTGATTAGGAGAAAGGTTCTTGGATCGAGGTGGGGTAGCTGTCACCTAAACTTATGTAAGGCAGAGGTCGAAATATACACGCACCGTCACCAATAATTGGAATATTTAAATAATCAGTGTTCAAAATTTCAAACATATTTTAATATTGCCAAAGAAAGGAAACAATATAATATGTAGTACCAGATGTTATACAGTAGACGTTTTTGGTTGATTTGTTTTTGTGTTTGCTTTCACCTGAACTAGAAACTGTTTTTTTTTTTAAGAATAATTTGATCATTACCTCATTCAAAACGTTCCAAGTTGGTTGCCATGGTAACAAATGTAAATACTTTCAAGAAACATGTTTCTGTTTATATAGACCTAACAAAAAATTGTGTTGAGTTATTTTATGTACCGGATGTCCCACAAAGAGGTCCCTATTTTTGAATTCATATATTAGATGCACCGAACACTCTACAAACCTGAAACTCAACAGTCCTAACATACACATATGTAAAAGAAATACACCTAAGTATCAGTTAATTCTGACATATTAGGACAAAATGGCAGGATATCAAAGAAATAGTACCTTTTCGTTAAAATAGTTTTATTTGCTTAAGTGTTACAACATAATTATTGAATTTTAACGATGTTACTAAGCACTAAACGACGTTAGGGAATTAAAGATATAAGTAACTCATAAATAAATTAAATCTATTTGATCCATAAACCTTATTCAAACTGATGTCCATCGATCGCAATGCACTGATGACAACAAAATGGAAAACAGTCATACGCTTTGCTGAACAAATCTCGAGGTACCAACAACAGTTCCTCTTCGATCAACCTCATTAGTTAACCGTCTGTCGCAATGTTATGACAATAAACCTTCTCCTTCAAAAAGCCCCACAGAAAAAGGTCACAAACAGTCAAGTCTGGAGACCTTGGGGGCCAGTCCATGAAGCTGCTGCCACGACCTATCCAACGGTTAGGAAGATTTTGGTCCAAAACTGCTTTGGCCACATTAGCATAATGCGGAGGAGCTCCATCCTGTTGGAAAAAAACGTCTTTCATCTCAGGCTGAGAAAGATGAGGAACTATTTGATTGCTTAAAACTGATGCATACATTTCTCCAGTCATTGTTTGTCGGGATATGTCATACGACAAAACACCATCCTTGGTAACAGTAGCCCAAACTGTTATACCTGTTGATTTTAATTTCTTTTCTTGTAAGATATGTGGATTTTTTGTGTTATAGTAATGACAATTATGCCTGTTTACAGTTCCTGTTCGATAAAATGTCGCTTCATCTGAAAACACGATTCCTTCATGCCATTTGCTATCTACGTCAGTCTTTTTAATTATTTTCGAACGAAATTTCAATCGTCTGTCAGGATCATCTTCAAGCAGTCCGTGAACTAAATGAGTTTTATAATGTTTGATTTTGTTCTTTTTGGCATAACTTTGGACAGATGACTTCGGTATCCCTGTAGCAGATTCCACCTTTCTTACTTAATTAGGCGTACTTGGAGATTCCATGAAAGCAGCACATACGATTTCTTCATTTTCTATGTTGGAGGATCTATGGTATTTTTTTTGTATTGACCCCGTTTCTAGTAGGATAATCTTCCACTTACGAATAGATTTCCTTGACGGTGGAACTACACCTAGGTACCTTTCCCTAAAACACCTTATTGCTTCATAATCATTTTCAAATTCAATAGCTCAGGAACAACATTTAACTTTTTGCTCAGTTGAAAACGGCATGGTACATAAGACACTTTACAATGCAACTTAATAACAAATGCCAATGTTTCTTACCAAATATGTTCATTGTTGTGGATACACGCAGTCATCTGATAGATTTAAAATAGTCTAAACAGCTGTAGCTGTTCCTATTCTAAATAAAAGTAGGTTTACCCTTAAAATACGATTGCTGATTTTGTTGTTTTTTTGTTTTTCCGCCATTTTGTTTGGATCAGTCAGAATTAACTGATACTCAGGGGTATTTCTTTTAAATATGTGTTAGTCACGACTGTAGAATTTCAAGTCTGTAGCGAGCTCTATACGTCTGTCATATCAATTCAAAAATAGGGACCTCTTCGTGGGACACCCTGTATAAAACGTAACAACAGATGTTTGAATTATAATACAGTTAGCCCTTTTCTTTGATATTTGTTAAACTAAAAAATATGTTAGTTGTGACAAATGATTAACTAATTATAAATTTTGCCGAGTATGTTGCTGTGGTCACAAATGTAAATGCATTCAACAATAAAAATCAACGCTTTTATCTTTTAAAAGTCTGGGAGCACACTTAAAAACGTTCACTATTTTTACGATTTAAAATCGAAGTCCTTTCTTAGTGATCGTCTACTTTCAATTACGAATATACCTTCAAATTTTCCTTTGTTATTTAAAGTTGTTTTCACTCCACGTTGATTCTATGTAAGTCACACAGGACAAAGCCGTTTGAAATCACATTTTACTTTCTCACTATACTATAGTATAGAGAAAGTATGGTGATCGCAAAAAAAAAATCGATGTTGAGATTTTTGCGGAAATACCCGTTTTGGGACCCCCTGAGTCCAAAAAAGTGGTTTTTACAAAATGTCTGTCTGTATGTATGTCTGTATGTACATCTGTACGTATGTCTGTATGTCTGTATGTATACAAAGCTAGAGAGAAAACTATTCGATCGATTTCAACCAAATTTGCACCAGACATGTTTGAAAATTTTTGGTAAAAACGACCCCCTTTTTGTCCAAAAAACCCCCCAAAAAATCAGTTATAATTTTTTAATAAAAGAAAAACGGCTCTAACTATTTTGATAAAATTTGGCTTATTTGTAGACTTTAATGTGCCCTACCATATATGCAAAAAACCGCAACTTTCTAAAAATTCTCGTTTAGCTAATAATAATAATAACTGATTTTTGGGTTTTTTTTACCATAAAGGGGGTTGTTTTTCAAAAATTTTCAAAACCTTTTAACGTGCATCTTTAAAGACCTAATTGACGTGTTTGGTGCAAATTTGTTCGAAATCGATCGAATAGTTTTCTCTCTAGATAATAATAATAATAATATCTATTTGTTAATCTCCAACTTTAATAAAAAATCACCTCTCCTACCCCACCCTACAAGTCACAGTGAATCTATTTAATCATTTAAATATGTTTGTGAGAAAGTATGTGCCAGTAAGTTGTACCGTTTATTATTTTTCATATGTAGTGCTATATATCTTCGTAAACAGGAGAATCTTTTATGACTAATTAGTTTTTTGCATTTTTGGACCAAAAGAAAGTCATATTAACACAGATTCTTTAGTTAACGTTTTACTAATTTTAGAGATCCTTAACACAAGTGAAGCCAGTTGGAACAGGTATTGTTTGTAAATTTACTTTCAACTGCAGGATGATTGTAGGTTTGTTCAAGACCGTTTACAATCCGCAGAAATAATAGATAACGTTTTAAACGTATGTGCTGTATATAAATGTGTATTTAAGTAACAATATATATATATATGCTTTCACGTTACCCAGGATCAAGGGTTCAACTGGGAACAGTAAAGAAGCCTGGGAACCTGTACTCTTATCCAGTCTTATCCAGATACACTTTATGTCCACAATCGCCCGCATCGCCTTTGTGTTTTGATATTATTTTATTGAAGGTTCTAAAACCTCATGGGTCTTATAATCTCTTCTTATATTAAACTCAGTGTAATAGTTACCAAGTCGTAATTATGCATGTCCAAATTTACCTTCCATTCTTCGTGGTATTTTTTAGTTATGTGTTACTTATGAAAAGTTTCGAAAGTAATGTGTCATCATCAGGTGTTCAAATATATTAAAATATCCACATTACACAACACGAAACGTAAATTGTACATTATGAAATGCAGTAGACGATTATATGCCATTGCATCTCAGGAAACCTCCCACTAACGTAACAATGATGAAAGCAAAGAAAATGTCCCTGTAAAACAATCAAATCAATATAACAGTTTCCGAATTACTCAATGTATAATTTGTTCAACCCTTCTATGTATTTTTCGTCTAACTGGCATACATTAAAGATGTTATAAATAATTATAATCTGAAAAGCTAACTTCTCTTTTGACCGATTTAAAACGCATATACTACAGAATGTATTATGCATCTCTTTTTTGAAGTTCGATTTATAAATTATTTGGTTTAATAAAATTACATTTAATTTACTGTGATTAAGAATACTTGTTTTTATTTCTTCAATATACAAACTGAGTATTTGAAACAAATTCTAAAGAACTGAATAAAGCGCAGCGATTATAGTAAAAACTGTTCCAGGCAGGATCTATTCATTTAAAATAATCGCTCAATAATTAACTGATAATGAGGAGTTTTGTTGAATAACTTGGCAAAGAAACATTAATTAAAAAAGACAAACTTCGGAACCGCTTCTAGCGCTTTTAGTTCCTAGTCTGTCCTCGTCGATTTTAATTAAATAAAACCTCTTCTTGCAACAGTGTCACCGACAAAAAAGATTTTATTATAATAGGAATGATTTTCGAAACAGATTTTATAATATTCATTTAACGTTAGTGAGATATGAAACTGGGTTTGATAAATGTATAATTTCCTCGTTAAATCAAATAATGTACAATATTTGTCAAACCAATTCACTAACTATTTTGAACCGGGAACCATATGGTCGTGTACAAAAATGTGCAGAAAAATAGCAAACATTTAATTTCAGATAAAACACGAAAATATTTCATTATAGCACGAAAAATCTCAACGAATGGTTATTTCCGGTAAACAAACGTACTTCCGGTTGTTTGATTTTTTGGCTAACAAACTCGTCCACGCGAGTTGGAAAACCAACGTGTGTACCAAATTTGGGCGAAATTGGACGAAAGCGAACGTATAAAATTCACCCCGACCTTCAGTATCACCATAAGAGTCATTGAAATAGCTTCTTTAGTCGCAAGTTTTGGAAAAAATATTTGAAACATTTGACAAATGTATAAGCCTTTTGAATCAACCAGAACAGTAACGTTCATCTTCCTTATCTTCGTGTTTCCTCTTCACACTTTTCTTCTTTGGTCTGTTTATCAGCTTGTCTAATGCATTTGTTTTGTAACTTAGTTTAGTGTTCAGATGTTATTCAAATCACTCTAAACTGAACTTAACGCCTATGTTGTATATAACGTAATTTATAAATACAAGTATTATTATTTCATACTTACTTAATGATATATATTTCCTTAAACAGGAACAAATATTTGAGTGTTTTAGGGCACAGATATTTGTTTTGCATTTTTGGACCAAAAGAACACAGTTGAGTAAATTTACTTATTTTTAGAGATCCTTAACACGAGTGAACTCGGTTCCAATTTGTAAGTTTACTTTCAACTAAAGGATAATTGTAGGATTCGTCAATATGTACAAAGAATTTGATCAATACGGTTTACAAACGACAGAATTAATAGGTAACGTTTTAAAAGTATTTGTTGTATATAAATGTATATTTAACTTACATAAAATACATGCACTTTCACGTCATCCAGGATCAGGGTTCCCACAGGAACAATTTAGCTGCCTGGCAACTTGTACTATTTGTGTTCACGATAAATTGCTTCCCGCATCGCCTTTGTGTTTTAATAGTAAGCAAATATTTATCAATATTTTATTAAAGCTTTTATCCAACTAACATCTTTACCAATTAATACGATTTCTAATAAGGCATCTCCCAGAGTCGGATGAGGCAGCTCTTCTCCAAATATACAGGGTCCGTGATGATGGAAACGTGATGATGGAAAGAAGTAATTGGTTGTTGAAAACAAAACTTGTTTAATACTTTTGTACTTAATAATTAAAAGTACAAGAATAGCCATTATACTAATTATTTTTTGAACACTACGTCTACCAAATGTCCTCCATTACAGTTAAGGCATTCTTGGAGCTTGGCCTGGAAGTTACACATGACCTCTCGCGGCATGACAGATATTGCCGCAATCTCGTCCAAAATTCGTCGTTTAAAGGCTTGAACGGTTGTGGGTGATTCTGCTTGAAACATTTTTGTTTTTAGGTATCCCCTTAAAAAGAATTCGTAAACAGTTAAATTGGGCAAGCGAGGTTAGCAAGAGATATTCCCGTAATGAGAAATGACACTACCCAGAAACAAAGCATTTACAGAAATGATTGAAATTCTTATTGGAAAAGTGTTTGATTATTCACTGGAAAACCGGCAATTTGTGGCGTGAGAAAGTTGTGAATCATTTCAACATAACGCTGAGAATTAACAGCCTCATCCTCGAAGAAAAGTGGACCGATGACCGATGATCCCGCCCAGTATCCCGCCCAGTATCTGAAGTTTTGTTTATTGAAAAATTATGAGATGTGGAAATGCGCCTCGTCACTCATCACTTGCGATTTTATTCAAAATCCTGAACATAATTTCACAAAATCCAATTCAATGTTGATAGTCTCCCGGATTATGAGCCCAATTTGAAGTTTGTAAGGGTGGAAATGAAGGTACATATGGAGAATCCTTCTCACAGATGTGCCAGTTATTCCAATGCGAAGGGCATGTCGATGTCGGCTTGGACTTTTAACTGTAGCCTCTTGAACAGCTGTGTTGTTTTCAGATGTTCATCTAGGTTATCGGTTCTAAAAAGATTCATTCCATTCATAACACTGCTGTCCGTTTGCATCTGGAGCTTCTCGTTCTGATCCCTTTTTTAGTCTGCTTGTTGAAACGGGTGAGCCATCGCTCACGCAAAGTGAACAACGGCTATAAGTGTCGTACATGTGTAACTTACGGTCTAAACCTTTGCACCCTACATATGATATTTTATTTCTATTTATGTTATTGTGAGTTTATATTTTGTATGTATTATATTTTGTACGGTGAGTATTTATTTATTTATTATTAGGTGTATAACTTAAGTTTGTAATTTTTGCTACACAAATTATGGTATAAGAAGGGTAAAATAAATAAATTTTCACATTTCATTTCACAATCCTTACTGCGTACACAGTGTATCGCCCCTTTTGGGATCAGAACTATCCGTATCCTTACTGCGTACACAGTGTA
>JAGFPH010003846.1:23527-48916 GCA_018207615.1 Philaenus spumarius | reverse complement strand
CATAAACTAGATTGTGGTGACTGTAATGTAGCCTAGTTTCCTGTGGACATTCTTTAATAAACAGAAATACTACACCAATCAATCCCTACACAGAATGTGGTGTTCATAAACTAAATTGTGGTGACAGTAATGTAGCCTAGTAGAAGGTACCAACTGCAGCTTCGCTGTAAGATATGGTACAGAACTAAATGAATATCATCTAAGTTACGAGCCTTATCATTTCAGATGCCAGTCCCCTGGCATAAAAATGCATTGTTTTTCCCGAATCAATCCATGTTTCCTACTTAGGCCACTACATACATGATCAGCTGTTCTCCTCAAAGCGCTAACAATTAGGTTTTCTACCGGTTTGATACTCCCAAACGAACGTTAAAATTAAGGTTTAGAGGTGCTTTCACCTAAAATATTGGCTATGAAACATATTTTACCCCTTAGATGCAAATTCCTACATACAACTTAAGTGTAATATGCGCCAAGTTTAAGGGCTCTCTCATAGGCAGTGTACGAATTACTATTTATTAGCGAATTTCCATAGGAAAAATAAGCTATTGCAGTGGCCCTTATGGTGGACCCAAGGTCGGGAGTAGCACATGAGCACCGATCATGGGCCTCAGAACACGTTTTGGGGGTGTCATTAAAATTCATATATATGTATATATGTGTTCGCACTCTAGCGGCCGCATTCAAGCCCGATTTGGTCCAAATTTGGTACACGTGTTGGTTGTCTATGTCACTCAGACGAGTACGTTAGCCAAAAACTCCAACAACCGGAAGTACGTTTTTTGACCAGAAGTAGCTATTTTTTTAGATTTTTCTACTAGAATGAAACATTTTTAGAGTTTTTCCTAAAAATATAAATGTAGGATGTTATTCTGCACATTTTGCTTTTTTACGCGACCTTATAGCTCGCTTGGTTACCCAATATCGACCAAAACGTAAAATACTATAAAATTAGCCGGTTCGAAGGCAAGTGGTGCAAACTCGCGACGCCACTAGGCGCAAACAAATTCTACTAATATATTGCGTACACACAGACAGCTGTTCAACGCCTTCGTGAGTAGACCTACTTCCCAAATTGTTGGTTGAAGCCCTAAAACATAGGCATATAAACTTAATTTTGGAAATTTGCTCAACTCACGTCAGCGGTCCAGCTGCGGGGTCGAATTATTTTTAAGTTACACTCCTAAGACTCAAGTTATCAAACTTCAAATGGTTTTTATCTTGTTTGTTACGAATGTACCAGATCTCAGATCTCTATTTGTGAGTGGTAGTGGAATTTATATATAGCCTATTATAAAGGGTAGTCATTCCCTCTTAAATTTAAAGTAAAATTAAGCCATTTTCAAAAAGGCCCAATATTGTAACTTTAAACGGTCGCAATTTTGTGTAGGGTGCACCTATTGATGTCAGATTTGAGGCAATGTGTTTTCCTAAGATATAAAGATATACCTTTAGTTTGATGTAAAACTCGTCCTATGCTCTTATTTAAGATTTCTCCAATTCCCTGCGGGCTAACCCCCTAAGGAGATACAACATTGTAATTGCTTCAAATTTTTGAAGTGATAACTTATATCGGCCCGTTGGGCACTGTCGCTTGACTATTTTTCTGAAATCTCGCGTCACGAACTTTTTGCATAGACTCAAGTAAGAGCGTGGAGAAGGAATAGGCGATACACATATGTTATTATAATATTATTATATTATAACTAGGGGAGACCCCCCTGCGTGCTCCGCACGCCAACCCCCAATGGGACCTTCTAAAAACAAATGTTATGTTTTATTTATAATAAAGTTGTACGATTAATAATAACCTCAAAACTAAGATGATAAATATTGATAAATGTTCAAATCAAATTATTTCTTATATTTGATAACAGTAGTTATAATAATGGTTAAAAGAACCAGCAAGGCTCAGGTCTACACTTTTAAACCCTAACCTAAAAGCTAGAAATACAAAAATAAATTGCTTCAAATTTTGAAATCAGCTTTTAATGGAAATATTGGAGCAAACAGCTATATTATCTGTCATTTTATTCAATTGGTTGCTATGGTAATAAATGTGATGGTTTATCATTCTAGAATTTAGGTGTACCTAACCTAAGAATTTTTCCGACTAAATTTACAAATATTGAAATAAAAAAGGTTTTTATCGAAATGAATTATAGCCTATGTTACTCAGGCAAAGTGTAGCTTTTTATTGGTAAAACTATTTTTTCAATCGGTTCAGTAGTGCCAGAGATTACCCTACATACAAACAAACAAACAAACTTTACCTCTTTATAATATTAGTATAAATGTATGAAAAGTTAATAGAACAGCAATACAACCTTCCAAAAATCACACTTATAAGGTTTCTCTTTTATTTGTGTGTCAACGTGTATCATTTATAGAATAATAAATAGCAGATTTTATTTAAAAATATAATTTACATTAACTGTCATTTTATTTTATAGAACAGCTGTTTTATGTTTTTAATTAATTTATTTAATACCACATGTTTTAATATGAACTGCAGAACAGCTGTTTTATGTTTTTAATTTATTTATTTAATACCAAATGTTTTAATGTAAACAAAGCAGACGTTTTTAAATTATCATGTATTTCTTATGCTGATTTTTCGTTTTTCGGGGACCTCAAAAACCCCTTAGTTTTTAATTTTAGAAAAAACTTATATTTTTCCCTCGTTCCTTGAATCGATACCTTTAATTTGACACCTCTCCCATCATCCTCCGATTTACCAAATTCCCAAAATTTTGAATCTAAAATTTTGCTTACAGAATTATATATAAGGATAAGTATACGAAAAATAGTAGTAATTATAATGTAAGCAGTATTTATTCAGTGACTAATGATTTTGAATGAGGTATTAGTGTATGCACTCTTCATAGAATTCTAAGAATAGTTCAATACGTAAGGGATAATTATAATAATCCGTTGCATATTTGAAGTGATAACTCCTGTTGGCCCGTTGGGCACTTTCGCTTGACTATGTATTATATTCATCCCTAATAGGCGCACCACGTCCAAAACATTTGTATACATGTGTGTATAGTAAACAAATTTGTATACATGTGTGTATAGTAGAGTATGTAGTTTTCTTGTTGCTGAGGGTGAATCGGATGTTATCGTCACGCGTTTCACCATGCATTTTGTGAAACGCTCTATTTCATCTGTTTGAAAAATGTCTTGGTCTTGCCGAGATTCGAACCAGCAGAGGCCATCACCAAAGACTAGCGCCTTAGCCGGTTAGGCTACAAATCGCATTGCTAATTTAGTATATTTGAATTGGGTATTTAAGTGTAACAGATTGTCCTACAACATAGGCTTGATCTGTTAATGTTAATACAATTTATAGTTTAATTAGCAATACCTCCGAAATGGACATTGTGCTTCCTCATTACGTAAGTTGTGTTAGTTAAAACGTTTACACTTCTCCCGTGTGGTCTTAAGCATACAGTTACATTTTTTTTATAGAGAAACGCTGTACCAAGTTTGGTTGGGTTATCTGCAAAGGTTACAAAAATATAACGTTCACATACTTTTGAGACAGCCTGTATATATACACATAACTACTTAGATAAAATAAAACCTGAACACAAAATACGTTTACTAACTTCAATCGCGTTTCAAGAACAAAGTCGACATCCTCGGTGATGCACGGGCTACAGTAACCAAACTATAACTAGTTTGATCAGTTATAGTTTGGTTATTGTAGCCCGTGCATCACTGAGGATGGCGACATTGTCGTTGAAACGTGTGTGAGGTTAGTAAACGTATTTATTGTGAGATTTTGTTTTCAGGTTTTATTTTATCTAGTTACTTTCTCACAAGTCAATCTCATTCGTTATTTACATAACTACTTATTATGGTTCTTTCTTTGCAATGGACTAATGATATCATAATTTGTACCAGGTTTTCTTACTGTAGTAAAATGAGTACCCATCTATTTACAAAACTTTGATCAGCTAAGATATTTTTTTTCGTCGTATGCACTATGTTATATTTATAATCAGAAAACATATATTTTTAATGTAATTATCGTGTGAAATTAGGATAGGGAAGTTTAAGTTTTAATTGGAGGTAGATAGCGGAGTCTACTAACTGGGTGAATTGTTTGCAGTGGTTGGGAAGATCAAGGACAATAAAGCTCCTGGGGACGACATGATACGCAACGAATTTTTTAAATATGTTCCGCATTTAATGACTTAGAAGATGTTGCAGGTATATAACGCCATTTTTTAAACAAATTCTGTGCCTGAAAGTTTGAAGAGATCAATTAGCTTTCCTATACGCAAAAAGAGAGATCTGAGTGAAACTTCCAATTACAGAGGATTATCGTTTAATAACGTTATTGGCAAAATGTTTGCTAGTCTACTCCTGAATAGATTGACTCATTGGGCAGACAGCCAATGAAGGAATTCCAGGTTGGGTTTTGTAACTCATACAGTACAATAGATAAAATACATAGTTTGAAGCTTAAACTGAGTACGAAACGTACTAAAGTGTTTGCTTTTTTTGTGGATCTATCTGCGGCATTTGATAGAGTGGACCATTGTGCACTGTTTTATAAGCTTACGGAGTACGGTATGTCAACAAAACTGATAAATATTTTAAGAAAATTTGCAGCTGTGTGGAACGCAAAGGGACTATCTAGAGAATTCGAAACATGCACTGGTTTCAAACAGGGGTGTAATTTAAATCCGCTACTATTTGCTTTGATTACCAACGATATTGACAACGAGTTGGCGGGCGGAGTAAACATTTCGGGTACCATCATTAAACTTTTAGCGTTCGCAGATGATATTGTTTTTCTGGCATCGGATAAGCGCACTTTGCAGAATACGATCAATGCATTTCATGAATACTGCTTAAAATGGAACCTTATTTTAAATCTGGATAAATCAAAGATTCCAGATTTCGATAAATCAATATTCGAGAAGTGGAGTTACGGGGAACAACACATCGAAGTGGTAAATACGTATAAATACCCAGGCATTACCCTGTCGGCTAAGTTGTATCTGGAGGAGCATTTTAGGAGAAAATTATCAGTAGCCAAATTTTCTTTCAATAATTCATTTAACACTATAATTTTAAACAATTACGTACC
Organism: Philaenus spumarius; assembly: GCA_018207615.1. Lineage (NCBI taxonomy): Eukaryota > Metazoa > Arthropoda > Insecta > Hemiptera > Aphrophoridae > Philaenus > Philaenus spumarius. The sequence continues at coordinate 43,809 of JAGFPH010003846.1, read as the reverse complement.
ATTTGAAAGGAAAATGATAATTTTCAGTTCTGTCCTCAAACCGATAATAAATTACGGTGTTCAGGTGGGAGATATCTATATCTATATATATATAAAAGCCAAATACCACTCACTCACTGACTCATCACCACAGAGCACTAAATAAGAATAGAGTGGGCATGCAGGCTGCGGCGGTGAAGCCGCCGCCACAGCCAAGATGGCGGTTCTCCCTATGCTACTGCGCTGACGCAATAGTACAAATATATTTACGGTTAAATCTGAATAGTTCTTGTATACTTAAGTTATTTTGTGTAAACAATTTAACACGTTTAAAATTAAGTGTTTAGTTGCCATAACCACTGACTGACAAGCGCACAAGCCACACTGGCAGTTGCGCAACTCCCAGATAAAAAGTATTTTATATTTAATGTCGAAACTACAAAAATATGTCCTTTTCAAAAAAATTTACAGAATGTAAAGTTTCAACTCATTGCCTCCAACTTTTATGCAGACGAAACTTCGCTGACCAACAAATAAAAAAAGTTGTCGCTTACTAACTTTTTCATGTCATTTTAATCATTTACTTAGTTAAATCATGTTGAAAAAGAGTTTTACCATTAATATAAAAACAAATAAATATTTTTGATTTCACATCCTGTATCAAGAATCAATGCAGTATAAACCTGCAAAGTTTCAAGTTGATTGAATGATCACAAATAATTTAAATCTTAATTTAAGAAAATCGCTTTCTCTAACTCGAGTACGGATGAAAATGTGGCGACGGGAGAACTTGCCACAGCTAAGATGGCCGATCTAGCCTCAACTGCCCCAATGCCATTCTCATTGGGATGTCTACTCTATTCTTATTTAGTGCTCTGTGCTCATCACGAAATCTCAAAAACTACTGAACGGATTGGAACGAAATTTGGAATGTAGCTTCCTCTAGGGAAATAGGTGCTCTCTAAGAAAGGCTTCAAAAAAATTCAAAATCTTAGGAAGGGTTTGGGGGTCAAAGTTACTAAATCATGATTTCTCCAAAATTACCAAACGGATTGGAACGAAATTTGGTATGTAGCTTCCTTTAGGGCCATAGGTGCTCACTAAGTAAGGGTTTCAAAAAATTCGAAATCTCAGGGGGAGGGGGTTTTGGGGGTCAAACGGATTGGAACGAAATTTGGTATGTATTTTCTTCTAGGGCCCTAGGTGCTCATTAAGAAAGGGTCTCAAAAACTTTGTAATTTTAGAGGGGGGGGGGGAGGGTAAAAGTTACTAAAAATCCCCATAAGAAATACATAGTGTAATATATTTTTGTTGTTAATATACATTTAACTTTGATTTGTCTACCCGTGCAAAGCCGGATCAGGCCAGCTAGTATTGTATATAATCCAAATACCACTCACAGAATCATTCATCACGAAATCTCAAAAACCACCTAACGGATTGGAATGAAATTTGGTATCTAGCTTCCTCTAGGGCCCTAGGTTCTCGCTAAGAAAGGTTTAAAAAAAATTCGAAATTTTAGGGGGATCGGGGGTCAAAGTTACTAAAAATCCCCATAAGAAATACATAGGGTAGTATTTATTGCTATATTTTTTTTTTGTTAATATACATTTAACTTTGATTTGTCTATCCGTGCAAAGCCGGATCGGGTAGCACGGATTATATGATTCGGTGGAAGTGATACAGCGCTTTTTTATCAAGAAAATATTTAAATCGTCTGATAATGCCAATAACTACACTTTGTTTCTGGAGACTACAATGTATCCTATTTTTGTGTGTACACATTCAAATTGCATTTGCTGTTTATAAAGAGATGTTTGAAGCTACCTTCTACTAAATCAGATACTAGCGAATAAGGTGCATTTGTATAAAGAGTGGCAAGTTGTATGTGAACTTTACGACATTCCAAATAATTACATGTTTCCGAATTTTTGGATAGAGGAAGCTGTAGACAGAATTAAGACTAAAATTACATCAAATTACAAGTTATTGTTGCACATAGTGGTCGTTTATTGTTTTTAGTTTTTCAGCTTTATACAGAGTATTTAAAACGTGACAAGAAATTTTATTTAATTATTTGGTTTTTAAAAGCCAGTACGGAATTAATCAATTTAAATAAATATCCATATTCAGTTACGTCCAAACTGTGTGCCTTGTGTAACATCCATGAAGAGGAAGACATCCGTCATTTCCTTGCTGTGTGTCCCATACTCGAGGAGTTTAGACGCCAAATTTTCGGGAAGGATGTATTGTCTGTTCAAAAACTATTAAATCAAATAAATGGAAGTCACTTTACTAAAATAAGTAAATTTCGCAGCAAAGCCTGGGCATATAGGTTTAGTTTAACTAAAGAGTTTAATTTTTAAGTAATTCATTTGTATTATTATTTAAAAAAAAATATTTCCTTCTGAAATTAGTGGTTTTATTTCACTACTGCTTATAAAGATAGTTATTAATTGATTTTAAACATTGTAAAAATATAGGTTTAGTAACTAAAGAGTTTAATTTTTAAGTTATTCATTTTTACCTTTTCCACCCTATACGTAGTATACGGAGAAAGTATTGTTTTCGTCCAAATTTTCGAATTTGAATTTTTAGTGGAATTATGTGTTTTGGTGCTCCCTGAACCCCAAACAATTGTTAAGTGGAATTATCTGTGTTGGTGCTTCCTGAACCCAAAAATATTTTTAGTGGAATTATTTGTTTTGGCGCTCCCTGAACCCAAGTGTTTTTTTGGTAATGTCTGTCCGTGTGTCTGGAGGCCATACCAACGGTCCGATTTTGATGAAATTTGGTATGTAGGTGTAGTACTGGAATTTTAAGGGGTTTTACCCCCCAAAAATGAAAAAAAACGATAAAAATCAAAATTTCTCCAAAACGGCTTTAACGATTTTGATAAAATTTGGATTACTTGTAGAACTTAATGTACCCCAACATATGGAAAAAACTGCATCCTTCTAAAAATTCTCGTTTAGGTAGTAATAATAATAATAACAGATTTTTGGGGGTTTTTGGCCAAAAAGGGGGTTGTTTTACAAAATCTTTCTAAACCTTTTTTCGTGCTCTATACATTCTTAATTGACATATAGGTGCAAATTTTTTTGAAATCGATCTTATAGTTTTAATAATAATAATATTCTTTATTAGTTAATATTTTGAATAAAACTAATATTAAACTTAATATGGGTGTGTATTACATACATCTAATATTTTCTACGGTATGTCCTACTTTTGAAATTCTAAATAATCACCTCTTATGCTACTCTTGGGAAGGTAGGCCTATACAGTTTCAACTGGGAGAAAGTATGTGGCAGTCATCTGGTATAGTTTATTAGTATTATTATTTGTTTTTTCTTCCTTCAGAAATTGGTGGTTTTCTTTCTTTCAATACTGCTTAAAAAGAATAGTTATTAGTTGATTTTAAACATTGTAAAAACATAGGTTTAGTTTAACTAAAGGGTTTAATTTTTAAGTACACTAATTAATTTTTAGTATTATTATTGGTTTTTTCTTCTTTTATAAATTAGTGGTTTTCTTTCACTGCTGCTTATAAAGAGTAATTATTATTTGATTTTAAACATGTAATCGATTGCAACGTTTTCTTTTTCCATTGGTAACATGACAACTCATGAAATGGCAACCCCTCTGATGGTCTTTGGACCTAGAGTATTGTCAGGAACTACATTTATTTGTATATTACAAATCATTTTGTAGATTATATTTAATAAATACATATTATTATAGCGGAGTCTAATACCAGTCCAATATCAGTACAATGAATGCTGCAACACAAAACATATAAATGTTAAATTGTTCGTTTAAATGTATTTTTAAACAAAGCTGTTCTTTAACAACGGCTTTGTTTCATTTCAATAATTTAATTAGCTATTACGTAAATAATAAAGTACAGTTTAAATTAATATGTAATTTTTCGAGTAATTACATTTCAAATGCAAATTGTGTTTTCAATTATGCACAACAAATTACGTATTCAAATTACACGAAACGTGTCGACGTGTGTTTTTACGGCGATAATATTCTGGAGTTTTATGTTCCTGTATTTTACAGACGTCGTTGGATTAAAAGTGTTCAGGGATGGTTCATTTCAATTTTCTTTGGATAATTTTCATAATGGTTCAATTAAAAAAAAAATATTGTGCTATAAGTTGTATTTTATAATAGTTTTGGTTTGTTTGTGATTAAGTAGCTAAGAAACAACGAGGTTTGTATTTATAAAACCTTTGCCAATGTATTTCTTTGAGTATTATGTACTATTTGAATACTAAACCGAATTACAAAATTGGAACGTACAAAAACTAATTTTCTATATTTCTAAGTTTAAAATCAAACTACATTAGTTTATTATCAAACGCTTGTTTTTAATTTACAAACCGCTGTCATACATATTGTATCACTAGCAGTTGTATCGTTCCTAGATGAGAATAAATTAATGGAAGAAATATCGGATAAATATTGTGAGTTCACTGGATCACAAACGTACAGTGAGTTGAGTCCAAATCAATCTATGTTTCCCATTTGGGCTTACATAAATTATCAACTATGCGCAAAATCCGTGATTTCCGTCTGTTTGTTTGACTTGCACTTCACGTTTTTATGAACATATTTTAGATCTTAGACCTAGTGGCAAATAATCTAAATGCAAAGTTTTTTTTTCTCCTGATTTAAGAGTAAAATGTCCCAAGTTTTAAGTATCTAGCTTCCTAACCTTTTTCCAGTTTTCAAAACCTATAACGTTCTGGAACAGGAAGCTTCTTTGATGGTCCTGAACCGTCTGGAACATTCTAGAACATACTGAAGATTCTACACCATTACTTCTGGAACATTTTGCTGTGTTTTAGAACATTAAGGTTCATTCTGGTCAGTCCCGACCACTTCGGCACTCGATTCCCAGCTGCTTCCCACTCCCATAAGAAGTCCATTGGTGCGATATCTCCGAACCCAACCCCCGCAGTTCCAAACCGAAATCTTCTTCGTGCATGAAGGACTGCTTACCATACAACCCCCATGCGGCTGAGGTGGTGGGTTTAACAACGCTTATATTTGTGTCGTTCTTTTTGGTGTCACTTCTATGATAAAATCTCTCTTTCTTCCAGCGTTGTCAAATCACTGACCAAAAATATAATCTCTAATATAATCCGTAAGATATACTCTAAGATCACTAAGATATACTCGGAAGTGGTTTGCATATATTTTGATAGCTTTGATAATTTGAAGTCCGAAGTACCAGTAACATTTCAAGAGGTTTGGTTCACTCTATACCAAACACATAAAATCACGAGTTTAGACGATTTACTTCAAAGAGGCGTCTATGTTACTCGATGTGAGTTTCTAAAAATTGAATGAAACATGTTTCAAGTCAGGAAATATACGCAGAAGGGTTAAAAAAGCCTTCAACCATCAATACTTTATTAAAACTGCAACAATTTAAAAATATATAATGAACGAGAAATTAAATGAATATTAATTTTGTATATGTTTAAGAAACAAAAGGTATGTATACTTTTACATAGAGAAGAGTGCAACATTCAGTTGTGTTAACGGATAAGGCACGGTTAGGTTTCCCTTAGTATGAGCAGTCAGAACATCGATTCCAATCACTCAAATACATTAGAAGGGCATCTAGTCTTTGATATCTTCATTTTTTCTCACACGCAGCATCCATTTCAGTAGGCTTTTGTTTTGTCACATAATTCGAAACACAATACAATGAAATAAGAAATATACAACATAAAGCTATTAACAATTGGATGTAGGCTTCCCACTGATTAAAACCTCTTCTGATTTAACTTTGATTTGAATCGATAAATACAAGACGAATGGATTGTCTGGCAACCATAGTAAAATTTAAGTGTGAAATTTTTTACATTTTATTTGTACAAAGAAAATGGACTCAAAAACAAAAATGTTGAACAAAATGTTCCTCCTTGAAAACCTACTCACACTGAGCCGCAAAAAAAGGATTGATATATGTGCAATTCCGTCAAAGTTGTTCGGTGATTTGCGCCTCGATCTTGGATGTACATGTAGGGACCTGTGTAAAATAGTTGTTTTCTTACAACGCTGTTTGGCGGGCGAGGGGGGTATATAACTTGAAGTAGGGGGCGAGTAGACAAGATTGAATTGGCTTAAGAGATTGTACTAACGAAGCTCGCATGTACCGAGCTCTTAAAACCCTTTCTAACATACCTTTAAAAACTAAAAAACATTTTTTGGGGGGAGGTAATTGACTAATTGTACAAAAGGAGTATAACATTTCAGCTCCTAAAACCCTTTCTAACCTACCCGTAATAACTAGCGTAAAATATAAGCTTGATTCGTTATGAACGTGAGTCTGTATGCCTGTAAAAGAACAAGAAGTCGAAGCATGTAGAAATAGCTTTTTTCATAACTTTGACACATGATGGTTCCCAACAATTGTAATTCTGTACACGTCCACAGGAGTACCTCGATGGGGTATACGAAAAATTAACACCGGCGACCCCAGGAGGCGAGTTAAGGGAGGGTGAAAACCCGTACTTGTTCTGTCGCGTAAATAGTGTTCTATATTAAAGTCCACTAAAGAATACCGTTGCGTGGTGGACGGGCGCGCAGCGTTGCCACATCTGCTAGTCTCTAACACTCCTGGTATTTACCACTCGAGGCTATACGTGCCCTACTATCGTATTTGTTTAGTAGACCTAGAATCCTGACTGCCGCGTTCAGTTAGAAGCGTGGGAAGAACGTGACAACGTCGCACTAAGGCGATTGGAGCGTTCAAGGTCTCCGTTTGCACAAGCCCGTCCCTCAACGATATTCTTTTGTGGTCTTTACTTTAGTTCGCTCGTCGAGTGGCTGTTTTCTTGGCTGCCGGAACGCTCCCAAGTCCTTAGATTGGTTGATTATTTCAACAATAAGTACTAAATGTAAATTCTGTATCATTTACTGTATACAGGAAATCTCACGAAGAAACGAAGATAGTTACGCTGATTAAAGTAATGAAAAATGTCATATAAACAAAGGCTTGAAAACGCCTCTTAAACCAGCTATCAGTATTTTTGTTTTATGTAATTCACAATTTGTATCTCTGGAGCGGTTTATCAGATTGAGTTGAAATTTTGTAAATTACGTTTCAATGTATTATAACAAAAATGAATGTAATGTTGTTTTTTTTATTCTAGCTTATTGAGAATGAAAAAAAAACATACTGCCAGCTTACTCAAGGTTAACTTTATTAAGTTTAATGCACTTAATCGAATAGTCTATGCACACTCTGAATGAACAGTGGAAGTATTTTCAGTAAACTACGCTAGCTTTATTCATATTAGCAACGATAAACAGTTCTCTTTCAAAACATTCAAGTCAGTGTGTTTATGATTTCGTACAATTTACGGTTTACTGATTTCCATCATTGATTTATTTAAATATGCGTTCATTCAAAGTACTAGTGTGTAATTTAATCAACTTTCATTTTTGTCCTCGGCAGCCCACTTTAAAATATTTCGAAAGAAAACCGTTTTACTAACAACAAAGTATTTTTTTCTCTTTGAAATTTATAGACTTCACAACAAAAGCGATGAACCACTTTAAACAGTTTGGACGGGGGTGAGTAATGGAGGGTAGCTAAAAAGATCAAAACTTTATTCATCAACCTCCCCTTACCCTTTCCGGGTTACTTGCATTTACGATCATTTTGATGAAATTAATCTTCTTCAGAATGTGTGCACTTAAATATTAACAAGGGGATAGCTTTGTTACATCTTCCGAACATTTCTTTTAAAAAAGGTGTAGGATGAATCGTAACCTCAAAGCTAATATAATAAAACATTATAATTGTCTAAATCAAATTATTCACTTTATAATAGACACTTCAATTATTATTCAAAAAGATATAGACACTCTTCTAAATCAATAACATTAAAACTGCATAATTTATACTGGTCATGTTGGCATCAGTTAGTAGCTAATAAACTAAAGTTTCTCTTCAACAGATGATTGTTGCTAACAAACTAAAGTTTTACTTAACAGCTGATTGTTGGTACATTGTTGCTAGATAACCCTTATTTTTGTTGATGTAAAAATAGTTAATAATGGTGTTGAGAGAGCTTTTTGCGTGCTTGAACTGGAGAAAAGGCAATTAGTTACTTTAGTGAAACGCCGTTTTAGGACGCGCTTTCAAAAAGACCCACCAGGTAGGCAGTCTATTTTATGATTGGCACAAAAAATTCAAAAATGCAGGTTTTTTGTGCAAATCAAAAAATTCTGGCAGGTAATCGCTGGAAGAAGATCGTGTCTGACAATCTTCCGCAGTCCAAAAAAGGTCAACAACTAGGGTAAATGTAGAACTTCAAATTCCACAGCCATCTGTTTAGAGGATTTTGAGAAAAAGTTTATATGAAACCTTACAAGCTGCAGCTGTTGCAAACATTACGCGATTTTGATAAGGAGAAACGTTTTGCATTCTGTGTTGACATCCAGACACGTTTTTAAGAAGATCGATTCATAGATCGATTAATCTTAGGGACGAATCGACGTTACATATCAGTGGAAATGTTAACAAACACAACCTGAGTATCCGGGGAACACAAAATTCTAGAGTAATTGTTGAACACGAGAGGAATTTTCCTAAGATATACTTGTTTAGTATTGTGTCAAAACAAAAGATTCACGGGCCTTTCTTCTTTCAAGAAAGTACGATCAGAGGCTCATCCTACTTGGACATGGTTCGTGAATGGTTAATCCCTCAACTAGAGGAAGACAGTAGTGACATATTAGTTCAAGATGGAGCTCTACCGCATTTTCACCATGATGTCAGAGAATACCTCAATGAGCAATTACCAGATCGCTGGATTGGTTGTGCAACTGACGACAATGTGTCAATCATGCGTCAGCCAGCTCGCAGTCCAGACTTGGCCCTATGTGATTTATTTCTGTAGGGTTATGTTAAAGATCAAGTTTGTATGCCCCCATTACCATTGATCATCTTGGAGGGTGTTGACGTCAATACCTTTAACAGAGTTTGGTCAGAACTTGACTATCGAATTTATGTCTGTATGACATTGTTAAAAACAAATTTGAAATGTCCTCTTTGTAATGGTACTATTTTTTCTGGTGATAAAACCCGTTTTTTTATGTTGATGAAAAAGTATCTTTTTTTTAATAAACCTGTATAATATTAGTTGTAATAAAGGTTAAAACATACCTGCCTTGTTTGACCTAAAACAAAATCTACAACATAATTGGTACAATGCATGGAAGTTCGAAACAAAATCATTAATGGAAATGACACTGTAAAATGCCCTACATGCAATTTTGGATTTATAGAGTTAAACATCTTCCGTAAGCAGATCTTTGTATTTAAATAGTTTTTTTTTTAATAGTATGTTATAAGGTATTAGTTGTTAAAAGCGTCTGACTATGATATTATTTTGTTCAACCGATGGACTTCGGTTTTATTTATTACTTAATATAGCAACTACAACTGAATGTCTACCAACGTGTTTAAATGCGTAATTTATTTTCATTATTTACCCCTGCTCGGTTCGCTCACCATATACATTCACGTAAAACACATGCAGATTGTTGTCGCCAATATTAAAACCATTCGGACATTCCAAAATAAGGTTTCAAAATGTGTTGGACATGTTCTTGGTATGTTCGTAACCAAGATGTACATCTTGATCTAGGTATGCTAATGTTCGGTGAATAAATCATGAAATGAGCAAGCATAAGGCTTGACACGATTCACTGAGGTTTGAGGTGAGGACCAGAGTTGTTAGTCATGTTTCAAACAATTGGCGCAGGTTCAAACCATATAGTTTAAAAGAATATATCGCGGGTATGAGCAAACCGGCAAATTTTGGAACCTTCTGTGAAATTCAAGCAGCATCCGAAATATATTTTATGAATTTCAGGTGTACAGAGATGGTTATTGGTTTTGGGAGAGTTTTGGCAAACCGATTGAGGGAGTACGGAGGCTAAGGTTTACTGGGGAACTGAGGAGAAGCCACTTTGATGTTCTCATTCCTCTCACACCTTCTTTACCTGACAACTCAATGGATATTAGTGTGGAGGAAATACAGTCAGCTTCCCAATCCTAGGTTTCAGACGATGGTCTCCAAATTTCTCAACTTCTAACCCTAACAGAACAGTGCACATCATCATCTGACGCAGTTCGGTCGCATCCAGAACAAATACCAAAACATAAACGGTACCAGATAACTGCCACATACTTTCTCCCATTTGAAACTTTATACCTTCCAAAGAGTAGCATAGAATGTGGTTATTTAGAATTGCAAAAGTATTAAAATGTTACCATGGAAAATATTTGATGCATGTAACACACACCCATATTACTTTATCATATTATATTGTTATTATTATTTAAACTATTCGATCGATTTCAAACAAATTTGCACCAACCATGTCAATTAGGCCTGTATAGATGCAGGAAAAAGGGCTAGAAACATTTTGAAAAACAACCCCCTTTTTGACCAAAACCCCAAAAAATCAGTTATTATTACTAACTAAACGAGAATTTTTAGAAAGATGCGGTTTTTTGCATATGGTAGGGTACATTAAGGACTAAAAATAAGCCAAATTTTATCAAAATCGTTATAGTCGTTTTTGAGAAACTTAGATTTTTCTCGTTTTTTGGCCATTTTTTGGGGGTAAAACCTCTTAAAAATCAAAAATATCAAAAAATGTTAAAATCACCTGGAGATATTCCAGAACTACACGTAAATACCAAATTTCATCAAAATCGGACCGTTGGTAGGGTCTCCAGCTCTGTACACATCCTAACAGACAAACAGACACACAGACACACGGTCAGACATCACAAAACAAAAAAACACTTTTTTGGGTTCAGGGCACACCAAAACAAATAATTCCACTAAATATATTTTGGGTTCATGGAGCACCAACACAGATAATTCCACTAAAAATTTTTTTGGGGGTTCAGGGAGCATCAAAACAGATAATTCCACTTCCAACGTGTGATCTTAAGCACACCCAATGTTTTTTTGTAAAGGATATTTTCATAGATTTTTATTACTTTAGGAGATAACTCCGAAAATAAGTACAAAGTTAATTTTTTTGAGAATATTTATACAGATTACAATTGCTAACACCTTAATCCCCCTTCACATGCAGGCACATGGGATTACACACATATTTAAAGGGCAAACAAATCCTAATCATTGAGGATTTAAATGATTAAACAATTGCCAAAATTTTGTGAACTATAAATAATGTAGCATTACAAACCTTTCAAAATGTATACGATTTTAAAAACATAATTGAATTATTTTTAAAATTCTTTCTACCTTAGAATTAGGCTAGATTCATTGATGGTATCATATCTGTCAAGTTTTCCACTACAAATATGACGATGGAAAAATTGATTAGTAAATTCAGATATAATAATAATTATAATAAAATGAATTTATTGTTTAAGTACAGTTAGGACCTTTGGGTCCTCTTTTCGAATTAAATACATGAAAATTAATACTAAAAAAAAATACAAATTTGAAACTAAATAATAATTACATTTAAATCAAAATATACAAAACTGAGAAAACTTAATGTATACACATTTATCTTCAAACTAAAATATAACTAAAAGCAAACTATATTGTATAGAAAATAGAATATAAACACAATAATTACACTTTTAAACACACACACATTCAATAACATCCTACAAACACGAATAGTCCCCTCGAGAGCCCGAAACTACCTACGACTGTTTCAGAACCAACAACCCAAAGGCTTCTTAAACTGAAAACGATCATTGTTGCATTTAAAACTCCCCGGCAATGAATTCCAGTCCCTACATGCTGTAACAGTGAATGATTTATTAAATATCTCAATTCTGTACCTTCGTAATCATGAAGCTCCTCGTCTAGTAAATTGACAAGGTCTTGGTCTAAATGATTGACAGCATATGTAAAATGCAATGGCTGGGTATCTGAAAATAGATAATGAACCATATAGAAACATTTTACTGACCTAATTTGGAATACTTTTTGAGTGGGTACGAGATGGTGAATCTGTGTTATGTTAGTTATTGCAGATTTATAGTATTTAAGTATGAGCTTGGACATTGGTGCTTATGGTGGTTTTTAGAACAGACACAAGGGACGTTTTCATTTGTCCTGCGGATGTGCAGGGTCAGTGATGATTTACTGAATGTGTTGTAAGTATTGGTAAGTAAACACCAATACTTGAAACACCAATACCCAATGTCTTTAACATCAGCATCAACAAAATAATTATAATAATATATTATAAAATAAATTTTAAATAAATCCATAATAAATGAATCTACAGAAACAGGCCAGACTAGCTTTGTGAGTAAGATTATTTCAACAGGAAGCTACAACGGATGTACCAGCTTAAATTACTTAAGACATAAATACACTGTTTTGCGTTATTCTGTGTGAATCAACGAGTGCAGACACGCGATAAATACTGCCAAATCTGTAAAACTGGAAAGCCAATCAAAACAATATAAAATTCAAACAGTCCAATCAAAAACAAATTAGAATGCGTGAAACTGTGTGGTGGGGAAATTTTGAAGAGAACACGAGGTCTGTCATCAACTAAAATTCAATCAATCAACACCTAGACCAAACCTTTCGAGATGCATCATTTTTATTTTACATAAATTATTTAATAAAGTAACTTCATCATCAGTAATCAAAGATAAATAATTCAAGTAATAAAGTATTTTTATAATCATTAAACAAAGTTTTACATCAAATGGATCCAGGAACCATAAAAACCAAGGAATAAAGTGCAGGAGTGAAGTGTAACATAAAATTAATAAAAGTCAATAAGGGAGTTTATAAAAATCAAATTAAAGTGCAAAGTGTGTTAGAGTGGGAACAAAAATTATGTAAGTAGCATTAATATTTAATTTCATTGTAAAGACAGATCTCGAGGGTTAAAATTAAATAACAAACGAAATCATATCCAGAGTATTGTGTATCAGAAGTAACATTAAAATAAATCAAAATAAATAAATAATCATTTATTAATAAATAATTGTATTGGGACTGGTGATTAGGATTAACTGAAGAGAGGGGTTGTTTAAAACACCTCATAAGTAATCGAAATCAGTCACCAAAGCAACTTAATATCATTCAAATAAATTTATAAATAATATAATACATTTTCTAATATCAGATTTTATTATGTACTAGTAATTAGAAGAAATTTTAGATTCAATCATTAACATAAGATACATAGATTAAAGGTTAAGAGAGCAGGAGATTTCATGACCAGCACCGCCCTACTTAGGCGGATGTAAACTTTCATTTTATTATTTTTGGATTTGTAATTTGAGTAAATTTAACTGTATCACATTTATATGTATTTAAAAATTGTGCAAAATAATTACTGTAGGAACTGTTTTCAGAAATTTCAGAATATATTTAATAATTTTGTGAAAAGGTCTCTATACTTATTTCTACCCAATTCTTTGGAGTACGTCACATGCCAAGCAAAAATTTGATCTGTAAGAAGGATCTGGTGGAGCCCCCAAAACTTTCAAAGTGACTTTACAAAACCTTACATAACTTCACAGTAGTCTTAATTAAAATACAAAGCCTTACATGTAGAGTTGCCCATTCATAAGTCTTACAGTGTGAGTGGTGAGAACCTTAGGCTCTGTGCCTGAGTGAGTCAGTTAGCTTTAGGATGAAGTCTTCAAGTGTTTGGATTTTGTGCCCTTGAGATTTGGTTGCGTTCAATACGCACCATGTGATCCAACGGAGAGTTTTGTTTTGAAAGGAATTCAACCTTTTCTTCCAAGCATCAGATAGAAGGGATATAAGCTGGGGATGCGTACGTGAGGACTGGTCTGATGTATGTTTTGTACATGGACAACCATATACGAAGTGATAGTTTGTTTATGACAACCTCTTGTCGTTTATGACTGGAGTCTGCCACGGACAGTTTTAGCCTTTGACAGGGTTTGCTTGATATGACGGGTCAGTTTTAATTTAGAGCCATGCGTGATTCCAAGATATCTAACATGACGGTTCCATGCTATAGGGGTTTCTTGAGAGTTAGTTGAACTTGGGTAGTCTACGAATTGTAGAGAATTGCATGGCTTGCATTTTACCTGTGTTCACTGCAATCCTCTTATCCTGAGCCATATTTGAAGCCTATCCAACTGCTGTTGGATGAATGACGAACCATATTCCAGGTAAAGTGATCTGTAGTAAAACATAGCGCTATCGGAAAAGAGTCGCAGTGATACTTTGGGGATGACTGGCATATCGTTAGTGTAAAGAAGGTACAGTAACGGACCAAGAACTGAGCCTTGGGGAACTCCTGCCTTGATGGGTCTAGGAGTGGAAAGTGTACCTTCGACGGCACACCCATCGAGGTACCTCTACTGTCGAGGTATGAGTTTATGAGATGTACATAGCATGGAAGAACTGAGCTGTGGGCTAGTTAGTAAAGCAGGCCTTCGTGCCATACTTTATCAAAAGCTTTTGATATGTTCAGGAACACTGCCATCAGAACGGTCGTTGACAACTTTCACAAGTTGGAGTGCTTTGGCATGTTCACTTCGAAAGCCAAATTGCTCAGGACGAATTACGTCTTTGAGATGCTGGGTGAGCTGGGAGTAAACAAGTATCTCAAAGACTTTTGATATCGTTGGAAGTAAGGAAATGAACCTGTTGTTTTCCGTAAGAGAGCCGATTATTTTGTTTTGGGAATAGTGATTATTTTGGCTCCTTTCCATGACGATGTGAAGTGGCCTGTTCGCATGATTCCATTAAAGATGTTTGTGACGATTGCTACCGTTGTAGCTGGGACGTTGTGAAGCCCGAGTATTTATATTGTAAAAAAATCTTTCTGCCGGATAGCGAGGCAATCCAGTGAGCAGAATAGCAACAAAATATGATAGTTTCGGAAAAATAATGTTTTAGAATTGAAATTAGTTTATAATATTTTGTATCATGATCGTGACGTTTACAAAACTGTAATTTCAATCATGCTCAAGTTTGTTTGTCAATTCCAAAGTCGTCACTAACATTAAAATGGTAAGCAATCTTCTACCTTCTTCAGAGTGTGCATGCTGTCAAAAGTTTTACTGCAAGTGCCATTAACATTATCTGTCCAGCTTAAAGTATTGTTTTTAGTGAAACCAAGATGTTTTACTTTAGAATAATACACCGACTACGGATTTATTAAACCATGCATTAATGTACATCTATAATGCTTTCTTATTAGCAATTGGTTGTTTAGTCCATTTATAATTCATAATAATTCTAAGATGAGTTATCATTTAAGAAAACTCTTTCCGCATTCCAAGAGTTTTAGTTTGAGACAAAATTAACAGCTTCAAAGAGTCTCTGTTTATAAATTGTTCTGAACGCAACCACTCTACGATAAACTACTCTGAACAGATTTAGATTTATCTGAAGGGATGTAACGTGGAAGGTTTCAGCCCTTTTGCAACCCTCGCCGCGGTAGACGTGATTTCACAACCCCCTTACAGTAAATAAATCTTAAGAAATACTAGTAAACGTTTCTATCAATAGAAACTTAGCTGTTATTTAGGCATTTACTCAATCATATTCGTAAAAGAAATAACAATTTTAATTTTAAAATTTGATGCGTAAAAAGAGCGCAAAAGAATGTAAAACGTAAAATCATAAATTGAAAAATAAAAATCACATTTAATCTGACCAAAAAAACTATAAATTTATTAATCTCCAGAACATTAAGGTACGTTGTGATTGAAGCGACTGGTGCGATAATCGCGGACGCCTGCTTTGCATTGTTCAAATGATCCTGTTGTCGTTGGAGCGATTATCGCTAGAGTCGCTACCGTCTATAGTACTCTACAGTATAGGAGGGACTGGTCCTGGAGCAGATATAATCGCAGTCGCAGAGCAATTATTACTCAGTGAACAAAATCTTTGTTATTTTTTGAAAGATGTCTCATTAAAAACATTAAAGAAAAGGATAATAGCAGATTACCTTATAAGACATGTGTTGAAATACTTTAATTGAACAGAATTTATATTGTATTATATTCTCTAATTTGAAATATTATATAATATAAGCCATGGCTCTAAATTTTAATATTATGTGTAACAAAATGGGTTAACCCATTTCAAAGGAATCAATTTTGTATATACAATTGGGTGACGTAGCAGCTGATTTTCAGATTACAAACTGAGATTAAAAACTTAAAAATTATATATAAAATGTTTTTATTTCTTTTAATAAACAAATTTAATTTACTTAAACTAATTATTTATTTCATTTAATTTTGTAAATTCTGTTTTACACATTTTTATAAAAACAACTATAGGATGAATGAATTAATTTTAAATAAGTTTTAAAATCAAAATTATGTATACAAATTTAAACTAAATTCAAGTTATAATACATTTCTTTGAGATGTGATTTAAAATTGATTTGCTTTCTTTACTAGGTCTATCTCATTGGTACCTCTGGTATTTAAGGTAGTATATAATATAATATAATAGTACTGGCTAAATATTTGTGGGATATACAAATATGGGAATATCTGTGTGATTTGTGATAAGATTTGTGTGATAGATTACACTTACATATAGAATGGAAACAACCTAATTAATAGCTGTTATATTACTTAAACAGTTGTTATAATCCATGGCGCTTTTCATTGGGAATCATATGAACTTTCATATGAAAATTTTAAAATCTATTTTTTTAACGAAAACATAAATTGTAAGCTATTTTTCGACAATAGCGGGGAACATAAGCTTTAAAATTGAACATTAGTTTTGATGAAGAATTAAGGGAGGTATGGCATTGCCTACAAAAAACACATTTGAGAAATAATATATAAAGGTAGGCCTATATTATTATATCAACGTAAAATTTCTACATAACTATTATAACACTTTTTTCTGGTGTTTAAGAGGGTTTAAAAATGTTGTCTACAATTTCGAAAAGGGGGGTTAAAGAGGGCAACTTAAATTTTTTAAATGGCAACCCTTATCTTGTGTCTTATCATTAGAAAGCACTTTAAAAACCATGAACTTCTGTGGCAAGAAAATAAAAATCAACTAACGCATTCGTTCGCTACGCTCAAAAATTGTATTTCGTAAGTTATTTTTTAAACTTTATATTATTTCAAAGATGGAAAAAGATATACAAAATCTGATCTATGGACTGTTATTATTTTACTGTTAGGTGAAAACATAGAAAACCTATCCTATTTAAATTATGTCGAGGTGTACCAGGACTTATTTTACACTCTGTATATATAGTATAGTCTATACGTACTTATACGTACTATAGTATACGTACGTATAGACTCATAATAACGTCCAGTAGAACAGTCCGTATTCGGCAAAAGTGAACGGGCGACTGGTAGAATAGTCGCTTCAATAACAGCAGTCAGACTGCGATGATCGCTCCTCGATGATCGCACCAGTCGCTTCAATCACAACGCACCTTTATCGTTGTACAAATTGCGATTATACCACAGGATTTTTGTATCTTGAATGAATAATTGAATTAAATGTGAAATGTAACGATTTAAAAAGATACACATTAAAGAATTCTACTGCTTAGTTTATTTAAACCAGAATCAAGCTCTTTGATATTTAGAAATACATATATTAAAACTCAATTCAAACATTTGTGGTTACATATTATAAATGAAATAACTGATTTGGATCAAAAACTTAAAACACAACTTTAGTTTAGGCTTATGTTGAACCAAAACACTTTTCTTGAAATCATTTGTATTTATCACCATAGCAACCAACTTACTCTAAATATAAATCAGTTAATTATTAGCAACCAATAGTTTTTTATTTTGTTTAGGTAAAAGCAAACAAAAATCATCGAAAAGTATTTACGCTATTATAGTTTAAACATCTGGTGTTATCAATATTTATTTGAAATCTTGACTATTGATTATTTAAAAACCAATGGTGAAATTACAACGTGCGCTGCAACTCCAATTATTTACGATGGTGATTTCGATGCCTGTATACATTATGCATAGGTCACTGATAAACCCACTGCCCTTAGATCCAAGTGCCTCTGTCCTAATCAATAGTCATTTCCGTGAAAATATCAGAGTATACAATAATCTGTTTGCATTTGTTTCCTCATGCGTCTCCGGGGGGTTTGGTGAGCGAAGTGAGCCTCTAGTATTTAATATTTCGTAATATGAGAGTATTGCGGAAATGGAATATGGTTATTGTAAAGGAAATGGTGGTTAAATATTTTCCAATCTGTCAGGGTGAGATTAGTTCTTTAGCTTTTGGCTTAGAAGGTTTATGGAAAAACGAAATTCAATTAATAACTTTTTAAACAACACACAATTTTATTTCAGCAATAATTTGAATACCAATTTTTAAATAGTTGGAATAGACTGAGCAAATTGTAATTTTTCGAATATTACATGCAAATGTTTCTGGATATTAAACAATATTTATTTTATGTTTTTAATCTCCGTAATCGATCTTAGTCCGATTTTATCTAAATTATCGTTCTGTCCCTTTGTCGGATATATGTTTTAAATTGGTTCATAACCTCTTCATTTCAGTCCTACGAGACTTGAATATTATTGTTCCAACTAATCGTATATTTTTTGCATTTCTCTTTGACTTCGAGCTGATCTTTCAACCGTAAACTAAAATATTCTTTTGCTATTGTGTCTTATAACTTTTGCTTACGATCTTAAAAGTTGTATTTTATTGTATGTTTTCAACACTCTTTTTGAAAATTATGATGTTTTAAAAAAATAATTTATTTGAACTAGCTGCGTGCCCAAACTTATTCACGATAACGACTTTTTATCATTAATAACTTAACTAAGGTTTTACAATATAAGCCTAACTAACTGTATAGTTCAGTTATTTACATGAGAATGTTTCACACACATAAAAGTATACTTATATTTTTGTATACTAAGTTATTTTATGTAACAGAAATGCAAGCATTAAATTAATTGCCTGAAGTTCTAGCTTATATTCTTTTGTCACAGTATATTTACCTGCATTCAAAATTCATGACAGTAATCTAAAAAAGACCCTAAGCATTTTTTTCTGAAGGATGAAGTAAACAAAATAGTGTAAAATATTATACATTTTCAACAACTCCTAACCTCGAAACATATTATTTAGCCTACATTATTCGTATAACAGTTTTAAAATAAATGTTCAAACTGAGAAGGCACTTTAAATTTTATATTTTGTAACTACTAAAACGATAATATAATTCGTTTTACTACTACTCGTTTCTACTACTACTCTATAATACTAATCCTTATAATTTTACACATTTATCGAGGTACAAATTCCTCCAGCATAGTTAGGAAGTATAAATTTAGTTTATTGTTTGTAAATAGTTTTTTTTACTTTCTCACTATACTATAGTATAGAGAAAGTATAGTGATCGCAAAAAAATCGATGTTGAGATTTTTGTGGATATATCCGTTTTGGGACCCCCTGAGTCCAAAAAAGTGGTTTTTACAAAATGTCTGTCTTTATGTCTGTATGTATGTATATATGAATGTCTGTATGTATGTATACAAAGATAGAGCAAAAACGATTCGATCGATTTGCACCGGACATGTCAAGTAGGTCTGTATATATGCACAAAAAACGGTTTTGAAATTTTTTAAAAAACAACCCCCTTTTTTTCGCAAAAAAACCCTAAAAAAAACAGTTAGTATTATTTTTTTATAAAAAAATCGCTCTAACGATTTTGTTAAAATTTGGCTTACTTGTAGCCTTTAATGTACCCTACCATATGCAAAAAACCGCATCTTTCTAAAAAGTCTCGTTTAGCTAATAATAATAATAATAATAATAATAATAACAGGGTTTGGGTTTTTTTTGGCGAAATGGTCTATGTTATTATATATTTAAAGAAATATAAAAGAACTATCTTTTAATTGCTTTTTATTTCATATTGCGATAGATCAAATGATTTAGAAGTTATAGTAAATAAATTAATAATCGAATATGTTTATATAATATAGGCCTACGAAGATGTGCGAATGTTTCCGAAGCTAAACGAATATATTTCTTCTTTAAATTTGTGTAAACAAATATATTGATTATAAAAGGTTATATTTATATACAGTGTATGACCTAAAAGCAAATATTATAACGTATATTATGGCATGCATTAGTTCTATAACTCATTAAAAAAAAAAAATAACTTTACAAGAAATTATAACGATTAAAGTTGTAAACATAACATGAAGTTAGAAGGCAATTAAAAGATAATATATGTTTGTCTTTATCTATATATTTTATATAAGC
>JAGFPH010003846.1:9906-23427 GCA_018207615.1 Philaenus spumarius | reverse complement strand
TATCACTGAGGATGGCGACTTTGTCGTTGAAACGCGTTTGATTTATTAAACGTATTTGTTGTGAGATTTTGTGTTATTGTTTTATTTCATCTATATTGTTCTCAAAAGTCCAGCTCATTATTTACTTATTTAACTCATGTTTTAAGAAAATCAACGACACAAGACTTATGTTGATTGAAGTTGTAAACATAACCCCAAAGTATAATCTTTGCTAAGTTTGTTTTAGTATTACAGATGATGGGTGAAATCAGCTGTTATATTATAATGTTACTCACGTACGGACTTACACTCGCTTTATAGGAGTTGATTACACAAAATTGCTCTATATACATTTGTATTGGGTCAAAGTTGGAGTGCAACAGGCTATTGGTAAATATAAATATATTTTACATAACACGTCAAAATATAAACAACCCCTATAAAAGCGAGTGTATTTACGTACGTTAGTAACAATATAATTTAACAGCTGATTTCACCCATCATCTGTAATACTTAAACAAAACCTAGCGTAGATTATACTTTGGGGTTATGTTTATAATTTCAATCAATATAAGTCTTGTGAAGTTGATTTTCTTAAAATATTAGTAAATTACTAATTTAGGCTATAATACGTTATACGATTTGCTTTGAGGTTATAAAATGAATATAAATAAAATCTTTTATTATCAATTTATTTATTTATACAAGCTTAAAGAAGATACCAATTCGTTTATCATTTATATTCAGAAACGTTCGCACATCTTCGTATAAATAGGAACATATTCCATTATTAATTTCTTCATTATAATATTAATAACTTCTAAATGATGTCATCTATCAATGTGAAGTTAGAAAGCAATTAAAAGATAATATATGTTTGTCTTTATCTATATATTTTATATAAGCGAAATACCACTCACTCACTCATCACGATTTCTCAAAAACTACCGAACGGATTGGAAAATGAAATTTGGTATGTAGCTTCCTCTAGGGCCATAGGCGTTCGCTAAGAAAGGGTTTCAAAAAATTTCAAATTTTAGGGGGGGTTTGGGGGATCAAAGTTATTAAATCACGATTTCTTCAAAACTACCTAACGGATTGGAATGAAATTTGGGATGTAGCTTCCTCTAGGGCCATAGGTGTTCACGAAGAAAGGGTATGAAAAATGTCGAAATTTTAGGAGGGGTTTGGGGGATCAAAGTTACTAAAATCATAATTTCAGATCTTGTATTATTATGACAACAGTGCTTTTATTATTTAACATCTATATATGTATAAGCCAAATACCACTCACTGACTGAACACTTAAAAAGAATACAATTACGTTAAAAAGACTGAAAATGCCAACCACCACGGGCAACGCCGTACGGTTCAGCTAGTTTAGATATATAATATTGAATATTATTATATATTATTATATTATCCGCCTCAACTGCATTGTTCTATGAGGCGGATGAAATCGAACAGCTTAATCTGGACATGCAGAGTGATTTGATTGCGTTGCGTCGTTGGTTTGTTCGAAACTATATGGTTATGAGTCCCAAAACAAAATATATAATATTTAATATTTCTAGAAAATCTTCTTTTTTATCTCCATTAAAATATGACAAAGTTAATTGCAATACAAGAGATTGTTTTTGCCAACCAATAGAACAAGTCGATGACATCAAATATTTAGGCCTGTGGGTGGATTTTAAATTAAGATGGAATATTCATGTAGATTATCTGAAAAACAAGTTAATTAAATATTTAAGAATTTTCTATATGCTGAGACCGATGATCAATACCGACTTGTTTAGGATAATATATTTTGCCTTGATAAATTGGAAACTAGAATATGCTATACCAATATGGGGTGGAGCATACAATAAAACCCTCATACCATTAATTACGCTTCAAAAGTTTTTTATCCGAATAATGTCTAAAAAGTCTCGATTAGACTACTCTGCGCCTCTTTTTAAGGAGTTGTACATTTTACCTCTCAGAAATTTATACATATACAAAGTACTGAAATTGTTTTGTGAGAGAAGTGGTGATAGAAACAACGTTTTGGAGTGTACATTAAGTATTTTGCGTAATAATTTAAATGTTAAAGTTCCGAGACCTAAATTGACTATTTTCAAGAAATTTTTCACTTACCTTGCACCAACATTTTTTAATTTACTTCCTGAGTATATAAAAACATGCCCTTATAAGCGCAAATACCTGCATCAACTAAGGAATTTATTACAGGAGCTAGAATGTGTTGATTTATTTTATAACACTTTAATTTAGGTAATCTGTCTATAAAAGTGTGTTTGTGTTATTTTTTCTTTTGCTATATAAGAATGAATGTATATTATGTATGTGTATTGTATGAGTGTTTTGGTGTGTAAGTATTTTGTCTATGTATGCTTGTGTATGTGTGTGTATGTATAATATGTATTTATGTATGTAAGTATATATGTATAAATTATAAATTATAAATATTGTGTATGTAATGTGTGTGTATGTTTTTGTTTGTATACGTCTACATGTAGATATATGTATTGAGGTAAATTGTATATAGTCTGTATACACAATATATATATTTCTTTCTTGTTATGAAAAGCAGCGAAGCTGTAGTTTTTAAGTTTTTGTTTTTAAATGTACTTAATATTGATGTTAAAAATCTTTGGAAGCCGGTCGGCCATTTTTTATTTTTTTATTACTTTGAATTTGTTAACTTACTCAACTACCTCAAACATGTTTTCAAAACATCGAGGTGGTTTAAATTGTTTTCCTTTTTGTACTGTATATATTTAGACATTTTTAGGTTCTGTATTTGTACGTACTTGTTTTCAATGTAAATTATGATTTCGCATTTGTTAATGTAATTTTAAATTATTAGCCCAGTCAATTTAGCTTTAAAATTCATAAAGAAAAACAAAAAATGGTATAGTTTTTAAAATTGGCTTAAAATGTTAGTTAAGGCTTCTACTTTATCATACTAACGTGAGACCTGAGCTTTCACCGCCATCTTGGATTTTAAGTACAATTTTCTGGTTTTTCTAAATTATCTCATAAAGTATTAATATTTTACATACTATATGGAATTACAAAATTAAAGTACACAAAATTTACTACCAAAATTGTATTTACAGTTTTCTTGTAACTCCAACTGTTTCAGAGAAATATGTATTTTTTCTAATTTTTAGGTACAGTTGTTTAGATTTTCTTAATTATCTCCAAAATTATTAATATTTTACATAACATATATAATTGCAAAGTTGAAGTACACAAATTTTACTACAAAATGTGTGGTTACTACTGTTTTGTAACTCCATCCGTTTTAGAGATATATGCACCTTAATATGATAATTTAAATTTTTTACCATTTTACCCTGTATGTGGGCTATTAAAGAATATACAGGGTGTTACAAAAAGGTTGGGCTGGCTATGCATTTTCATATTCTATGTGTGATCTAAGCTGAAAATGAAGAATAAAATGTTTTCAATTTCCACTTTCTTTAGCAGCTAGACGCCATTTTGTTTTTTTTACAAAAACTCACTGTAACTCTGGAACTAGAAAATATATCGAGTTCAAATTTGGAATAAGCATTTTATAATGTTACGATTAACAAGTGTACCAAACACAAAGAATTTATTTTTATAATTTTCAAAATGGCGGCCGTCACAAATTTTTAATGTGGAATATCTTGAAAACCATTAACTTTACAAACAATTTACAAGAGACAAAATATTTTCCTTTTTTAACTACAAACAAAATGCTTTTTTGTAGTTTCAGTAGGTCAAAGGATAACCGAGTTATCGACAAAAAACTAAAAACATAATTTCTTGGTAATTGTCTACTTATTAATGTCTTACCTTGGTAGTATTGGCCAAATCATGGCTGGAAGTTTGTTGAAGGAATTGCTTTGTACTATAATATGCTCCAAACTCTATTGACAAAACGCTATTAGGTCATGCATATGCCCGATCTGTTCGAGCGCACATTGTAGTTCATTGGAGCATAGCTAACATCGTAATTGATCAGATGAGTATTTCCGATGATAAAAAAGCAATTGTAACAAATCTTTTGATAGATTTTCCCATCAATCCACCACCTGTTGAAACGATTTCCCAAGATGAAAACATTAAAGAACTCACATCTAGTTTCAACCATCAGTTGGACAAGCTGAGTTGCAATGGTCCAACAGCAGCCCTCTGGGTACAGTATTTTAAGCTGGTTAAACTGATGATGGATTTTATAAGTTCAGAGAGATCAGGGAACTGGGAGGATCATCTTCGTTGTGTATCACAAATGATTCCTATTTTTCATGCCAGTGGTCACACACTATATGCCAAATCAAGTCACTTGTACCTTCAAGATATGACAAATTTGTCATCAATTATGCTGAAGGAAGAATTCAATAAATTTGCAAATTTTTTACAACTAGAAGGACCAATGAATTCTGGACTGGAGTTTGGTCAGACATGTTGGTTAAACAAACTTTGATTAGAAGCATGAAATCTGTTGGTGGCTTAACCCGAAGAAGAGGTTTAACTGAAAGTGTTTTGACCAGATGGATTGAGGGAACCACTGCTACGCACGATATTTGTGAATCGCTTGAACAATTTGCTGGTTTGACATTTACATCAACTGAACAGCACGTTGACTTTCAAGAATCAAGAATAGATCGCAATACCTCTGATACAGAAAAGCTGTCAAGTTGGCTTAAAGATCACCCACCATTTGCTGAGAACAACCAAATAATGTCTATAGCTACAGGTTTAATAGTGAATGTATCAATCAGCTGCCACAAAGCTATTGAAAAAGGAAAAAAGAATGTCTCTCTAAAACAATTGGTAAGAACTTTGGCGATACAAAATTGGATCGTAAGGACAAAGTCCTTCCATTGACTGCCGTAAACTGCAAAATGAAAACACACACTAATACCACTGTAGTTGACCCCATGGCAATTTTTCAACGAATTCCTATTGTCAAGGAAAATGATACTGATTTGGCAAATTGTTTTTAGTATGAGTTATGCACATACCCTATGTCGTTATTTTTGATGATTGCGGCATGCGGAAAAACGCCAAGTCGTCATTATACGACTTGTTCTCTTCTGAAGAAATGAATATCAGTTTATCGACAAGCCATGTTGTGTTGGTTGGGGGTTTTCTCCTACATCGAGTTAAGTGGAGTAGTGACACTGATTTTTCAAATGTTTGTATGACATATGATAGTTAGATTAACAAACTTTATGGCAAAAACTGTACTGTTGTGTTTGATGGATATGAAGGAGTAAACTACCAAACTAAAATAGTGGAACAAACTCGACGAGCCCGGTTGAAGCACTCTGTTGAGGTAAAAGTAGACGAGAACATTCGCGTCAAAGTGCAGCAGGAAAATTTTCTCTCTAACCCAAAAAACAAAAATAATTTGATATGCTTGCTGTCGCAAAAACTACAAGAGAATGGAACAGAATTGAAATTGAGTGAAAGCGACGCGACGCTGACCCCCTCATTGTTAACACATCTATCGAAAAATCATTTTTCTACGATAATGTTGCCGTCGTTGGGGAAGCTATTGACCTCTTAGTGTTGCTTGTGGGTTTAACACTGCCAGAAAAAACCATCCACTTCTTCAAACCAGGGAAACGTAAAGCAGGACCAAAAACGTACTCATATAAACAACAACTGCCCTCGGGTCGTGAAAGCGTACTTTTTTTACATGCATTCAGTGGATGTGACAGTACGTCAGCCTTATATAAAATAGGTAAAATGAAGTGTGTGAAAGTTTTAAAAACAAATAAACACATCCAGGATGTACCAGCTGTTTTTAATATGCCAAACTCTACTCATGAGGCTGTTGCTGAAGCAGGAAAGAGATTTTCCTCGCGTTGTATGGAGCTCCTCAGAAACAGAACGACCTTAATATCCACAGATATATATGTTTTCAGCGCTCCCCAAGGCAATTAAAACCCAATCCAGCATCACTACCACCCACTGAGGCTGCTGCTATGCAACACGCATACAGAGTATACTATCAGGTGCAAACTTGGCTAGGGAATTTTTTGACACCTGAGTCGTGGGGGTGGACCAAAACGACCTTGTCCTTAGAACCAATACAGACACTGAAACAAATTGCTCCAGACTATATTTTGAAACAGATTTTTTGTTCATGTGTCACTAGATGTTGGTTGAAATGCGGGTGTAGATAAGTAGGAGTAAATAAAATGCACTGTTGCTTGCGCCAACTGTCAAGGTGTTTGATTGAATGGAGTGACGGTAGAGGTCAGCGACTATCTTGATGAATGTGACGTAGACGACTCATTGTAAATATGTTTCACTTTTTAACAATGTTATTACTATCAATAATGTTTTAAATAAACATCTGTGAAAACTTAATTTGTTTTACATTACATTTGTAACTATTTTTGTTCTAAAGTTTAATAACACTACAACTAATAGGCCTAAGCACAAATATACCATCTAAATTATGCTGACTAGTTCTATAAAACTTATTTTTATTTTAACTGCGCCAATATATTTATAATAGGTTTACGAAACGTTAACACTAAATATATAAAATGATAAAAAGAAAGATTGACCAACCCCATATCTAAAAATGTTTGAAACCACAAATGGCATCAGAGGGTGAATTATAATTTGTAACTTATAACAGACAAGTTTTTATAAACTCTTTAATAGCCCACATACAGGGTAAGTAAAATGGTCAACAATTTAAATTATCGTATTAAGGTGCATATATCTCTAAAACGGATGGAGTTACAAAACAGTAGTAAACACACTTTTTGTAGTAAAATTTGTGTACTTCAACTTTGCAACTATATATGTTATGTAAAATATTAATCATTTTTTAGATAATTAAGAAAAACTAAAAAATTGTATCTAAAAATTAGAAACATTACATATTTAAGTACATATTTCTCTGAAACAGTTGGAGTTACAAGAAAACTGTAAATACACTTTTTGTAGTAAATTTTATGTACTTTAATTTTGTAATTCCATATGGTATGTAAAATATTAATACTTTATGAGATAATTTATAAAAACCAGAAAATTGTACTTAAAATCCAAGATGGCGGCGAAAGCTCAAGTCTCACGTTAGAGGAGTTTTAGTATGATAAAGTAGAAGCCTTAACTAACATTTTAAGCCAATTTGCAAAACTATACCATTTTTTGTTTTATGATTATATTAATTTGACTGGGCTATATGTATTATTTTGATTTTGTTAATGTACAAAAGGAACTGCAATAAATTTTCATTTCATTTCATATAAACACAAAATTTTACAAATAGAATACAGTTTTATAATCCTTCTAATTCTACATATTTGCAGTTAAAAATCCCCGTCTACATTAATGTAGGACTAGATAAAGTATGTTGTTTTTAAATAGTATTTTTTAAATATTATGTATTCCTAATTTATATCTAATTAATCTGCCTGTGGTTTTTCACGGGGCTTACAAGTCAATAAATATTATTTTATCCATATTCCATGTATGTACTTAGACGAAACATATCTAAGAATACTAAGAAACAAGTAGTACATGCACTTTATCCTAGATTGTAGGTCCACGCGGGAACAATAAATCAGCCGGGCAATCTGTACAATTCATCCAGATACACTTTGGGATCAGAACCAATCGCTTTTCTTTCATATTACTTTTGAGCTTTGGTGTAGTAAAAGATATATTATTATTTCTGACTGCCTTACTGGACTGGTTAATTTTACTATAAATTTACTTTTTTGTGTACTTACAGCTCTCAGTCCTTTATTTTTCTTTATTTTTTTTTTAGTGTTGTTTTGTGTTATGTGTTACATGTTGTTTGTGAATGTTTCGTATAAGTGTTTCATTTTAAAAACTTGACGCGCATTAACAAATGTAAAGTACTAGTGAAGTGTAGGTTTGGTAATGCCTGAATAGAAAAGGCGAAACGTACGTCACCAGGGAATAAAATAGAAAAATAAAGGACTGAGAGCTGTAAGTACACAAAAAAGTAAATTTATAGTAAAAGATATATAGTTCGTTTCTATCTTTGTCCGTCCATTTATTAAATACTTGCCTGGAAATAAGATCCAACACTTCGTAACTTGTGTGTTTATACTGACACTACCTGCGCAGCGGTACTCAGCTCGCAGCTATGAAAAAACGAATGGAATGGAAGATATATCGGGTAAATATTAGGATCACATTGGCCCCAAAACATAGAGAGAGTTTCGTCCAAATCAATATACGTTTCCCATTTAGGCTTACATACATGATCAGTTATTTGACAGAAAGCGCAAAACTATGATTTCCACCAGTTTTTTTTAGGAGAATTTCATGTCTATGAGTACATTTTATTTAAAATATTTTCTACGAACAATAATGTGCAACTAGATGTAAATAATATAAATGCTAGTGTTGTTCTCTCCTATATATTATTTAACTTAAGAGTATGTATCAATACTAATGCCTCTAGTTGCATAGTCCGTTTCAGGATTCTAGAAAATTCTAGAATGTTCTATAACGTTAAGGAACATTAAGCCACTTAGAGATTCTATAACATTCTGTCTGGAACATTTTGGTGTATTTTAGAACATTATTTGAACATTCTGGGAGCTTCTAGTACGTGCAGGAAATGTTCTTTCACGTCCCGGATCATTAATTCCCTGCAATGATCCAGAACTATCTGGAACATTTCAGAATTTTCCAAGATGTAGTCTATAGCCTTGATACATATCTGTAGACGCAAAAATATCTTTTTTAATTTACATATTGGTGGTTAATTTACACAAATAAAAGAACACTGTGGCGACAAAATCACACTGGTTTGAATAAAAACCCCGAACCACAAAACAAGGAACAAAAACAAAAACTAAACAACTAAATTGTAAGTTATGTTTAATACGTTACCCTTATGTACGTTTCGATGACTTGGTCATCATCCTCAGAGTGTTTTTAGTGATTTATACTTTGTCCAATCAGCCAAGTGCTCTAAGTCATAAAATCAACCCTCGCTCCCACACGCGCAAACACACTCACACGGCCTATCAGCTTAATGGTTCTCCTATGAATCACCAACCAGCCCTTGTGCTATAAAATCACATTTTTCTAACCGTTAGCTTTACTTAATTTTTACTCTAATTAATAAACTCTAAATATTATTCCTCGCTAATTGAGTCCAAACACGGTACAATAGTGACAACTCTAAGCGGTTTTACGGTCAGTAGGTTACACAATTATAAATTTGACTAGTTAAAAATTGTTATCGACATTTTATTTGAATTAACACGATCACAATAACATATATAATTACAGTAATTCTTGGATGTTTGTACAGACTATACTATTTCTGACGTTATTATTGGGCAAATGTTCTTTGAAACCTTTCTTAAACTTAATAAGTATACTAACTTACCGTCTGCAATATTCTTGTATTATCGTCGTTTAAACGACGGTCGTTTCGGCTATTCAGCCATTTTCAAGTAGGTAGTTCAGGTTTCCCTTCGTCAATCACAAACACTTAACACATAGTTACATATAAAAAACGCAAAACATTTACACGCACTTAACATTAAACACACGAACTCAATACTCGACTGTCTCTCATGATGTCCCGGTACATACTGCGGATATATCTTCGGGAGAGGGTAGTGCCTTATCTACCTTCGTTAAAACAGTATCGTACAGCGCATTCGAATTAATGTTTAATTTTTCGTTCAGTAAAATGTTGTTATTCACTTTATAGTTCTTATAAATTTCAAATCGTTCCAAAGAATTCACAAAATTTCCCTTTTTGCAGTGGTGTAATATTTTTAAGGTTTCATTTATGCAGGAATAACTATGGTCATTTTGGAATATATGTTCGGCAAATTTTGATTCAGTTTTTATGAGGTTCGCATATTGTTTGGATGAAGGGAGATGTACTTTGAACGTTTTCTTAAATGACCTTCCTGTTTGTCCTATATATATTTTAGGACAATCGTTGCAAGAAAGTTGGTATATTCCAGTGCCTTCAAATTTGTCTGTCAATTTGTTATATACTTATTAATATACATCAATATTCGGAATGGCGATTAACAAACATTTCTTAAACTGTCTACTTGTTTGTCCTATATAAAAACAATCACTAAAAGTAATTTCATATACTCTTGAGTTGGTTTCAGACGGTCTTATGAAGGAGTATATTATTTATGTTGTTTTTCGTTTTATAAGTAGTGGTTGTATTTACATTTTCGATCGTATTAGTCAGTCAGTGTTTCAAGAAAACCGTGCCGAAATTCAGTTGAAACAAAAGTTTTGGTTTTCTCTTTTGCTGGTTTTTTATTTAAATGTTTGATTGATAACATCGAATGTAATACTTGTATACCCATTGGGTATTGCGATGTGCTTTATTGTGTTTGATTCTTCTTCGAAATCACTCTTCTGTACTGTTATGAGCCTGTGTATGAAACTGTTGTAGGCTGCCATCTTTTTGCGAAGTTGGATGGTGAGAATCAGTTGTAGTTCAATATTTCAGTACTGAAATTTCAAGAGAATTGATGTTGTTGCCTACTTCAGATTCGTGTCAATTGTATGTTCTATTAATGATGTTTATTTTATTTTGCGAACTGTACCTTTGATATGACGAAACTATCATCAACATATCTTTTGAGAAAAACAATTTTTGTTCTTTAAATGTGGTTCTAATATACATTTCCTAATAGACCTTACAGGTGACGGCAAAAATATAATGTTTTCATTATTTTTATGAGAGACGTATGATTCTTCTTTAAATTCCAGTGTACAGAGAATGATTTTGTGTTTAAAATTTTGAATTTGTGCTTGTTATGCGATTTCATTATTGTGAGGTCTAAATAATTCAAGCTTTGGTTTGATTCAATTTCCTGGGTGAAATGTAGGTTGGGGTGTAAATAATTTAAATAGTTCAACATTAAACTTATTTGTCTTGTGGTACCGTTAAATAAACGTATAATGCTGTCTACATATCTGTAGTAATACTGTATTCTGTCAAAGTTCTTGTTAGATGGTACCATTATATGAGTGGTTTCAATACTGTTCAAAAATATTTCAGCCTTTATGCCGGAAAGTGGGTAACCCATTGCTAGACCGTGTTGCTGGATGTAAAATTTTCCGTTAAAAACTGAACTGAACACGGTAACATGTACCGAAAATCTTATGCTGCTGTTCGAATGTGTTTTTTTAACCTTTATATGGTTGTTAATGTACATTAAGTGTCATGTATGTATAAGTGTTTTAAATGTTTTTTTTTTCTGACAAAGTTCCAAGTTTGCGAACAGCTGGAATTTTAAAATGACTTAATAAAAAAGTCGCAACGGCCGTCATTTAAAAACGACGAAAAATCCAGGATTGTACGACAGATCGTAAAGGATTGTACGACATTAAGTATAAATTAGCCTGTTCAACGTCTATCAATCCTTGTAATAATTTAATGACGGTTTGAAAATATTTACTTTTGATTATAGGTTCTAAATAAACGATATTTAATGAGCAATTTAAAAGTTAGTGATAATCCTTCAGGATATTAGCGGCGGGAATGTTTTTGTGAAGCAATGTATCCTTGCTTCATCAACTGCATTAAATCCTGCTACATGTGAGCTCATCATATATTTATATAAATCTAGAGAGCAGGGGAGTTGAAATAGCTAGGGATATTTATACTTGCCATGGAGAATTAACTTA
Organism: Philaenus spumarius; assembly: GCA_018207615.1. NCBI lineage: Eukaryota > Metazoa > Arthropoda > Insecta > Hemiptera > Aphrophoridae > Philaenus > Philaenus spumarius. The sequence goes on along the minus strand of JAGFPH010003846.1, from coordinate 11,766 downwards.
CCCTATATCTTATATAGTATACATTTTATATGAGTAGTATTGATCGTCTATTGCATACGTTGGTAATTTGTATACGTTTTCCAAGCACAATATATACAATGGGATCCATTCCGTGCTTAAACTCCTTGCTATAAATATAATTTATAACAGAACACCTCGTATGTCAATATTATTAATCACATCGCCTTAATTTAATCTATAACACTTTTCAATATGTTAGAGATTGTTAAACATTTAATTTGAAGATTCTTTTATGATATTTAATAAAAGATGTTTCCTCCCAATAATGGAGAATAAAGAGGGTACTAGAAATTGTCAAACGTAAACGATCGTCTGGTTTTATTTGAAATGAAAAGGCATAAAATCAATAGCTCTTACGGAATATTTTGTTGGTGACACTAACCGAAATTGGGGCACAACATTTATTTCAGGTTTTTTATAAATAAATATTGAGCTTGACTGTGAGAAGATATTGGATCGGGTTCTGCTACGATTAATTTTTTTAATTTATTTATAACTCCCTCCAGAAGCAATACAGATAAAAAATATTAACACACATAAAGAGAATCTTGACTTGAATATATTCTTCAATATAAACATTTGCGCCCAATAGCACTTACACACCTATACATAAAACTAATATACATAGCGTGTTACAATAACACTTTCTTATCTAAAATTAAAGTAAACACACATTTACTTGAATAAAAAAATGTAATATAGTTTAAAAAAAAAGCCACTTCACTGTGACAGGGATAAAAACAAAAACAAAAAAAGACACCCGGCTCCCATAAAAGCATATCCCACTTTGGGGATAGCTACTCGTACATTTAGCAAAACATAAATATAACAGCAGTAAGACAAAAATTAACCAAATATCCTTTTTATACTATTCAAATACAATAAATTGGTTCAAAGTTAAGTTTTATGTTTATAAAGCAAAATAAAAACAGCTTTATTATTACTTTAAATTTTATTTTACAAAGTTTTTAATTCCATTTCTTTTATACGTATACATTAACATAATGATACATAATTTTAATTACTTTATTGTTGTACAATAGTGCAACTTAAAGTTTACCATAAAATTACATATTAAGTAGCTAACCAATATTTACTAGGATTAGTCAATTTAAAACTAAATTTTAAATAATTAACATTAAACATGATAATAATATGACGTAACTAAAACTAGAAAATAAAATCTCTACCAAGTTTGCTGGTCTAACCTCCTGTTTACTTTACAATAATTAAACAAACAAATAAGTAAATTTGCACATATCTTTTGTTATACAGTTATACTTACAGTATAATAATTAATTTATATGTACCTAAAATGTCACTGAGGATAACGACTTTGTCGTTGAAACTCGTTTTACACTTAAACATATTTTTGTGAGAATTATGTTCTGTATTTTTATTTTTGGATGTAGTAATTGTAGATGAGACCGAGAAAAGACGCCAAACCAGCTGCTGAACGAATGAGTAGTGGGAATGATGACATTAATGAATCAAGTATTTATTATAAAAGTCAAAACCCACTGACTCACTGACTCACTCATCACGATTTCTCAAAAACTAAAGAACGGATTGGAATGAAATTTGGTATGTAGCTTCCTCTAGGGCCATAGGTGCTCACTAAGAAAGGGTTTGAAAAAATTCGAAATTTTAGTGAGGGTTTGGGGGGATCAAAGTTATTAAAAAATGACTTCTTCAAAACTACCGAATGGATTTGAATCAAATTTGGTATGTAGCTTCCTCTCGGGCCATAGGTGCTCACTAAGAAAGGGTTTGAAAAAATTAGAAATTTTAGAGGGGTTTGTGGGGGATCAAAGTTATTAAAAAATGACTTCTTCAAAA